>JARBHB010000409.1:0-13549 GCA_029891345.1 Dryococelus australis | reverse complement strand
TTGGGATATATTTATTACAAAACTTTAAAGTGTTATGACTACAATTCAATACTTCTAAGAATACCTATGAACTTATTGTCATTACAGAAGTATAATACGATTTGCTTAAGAATGATGACAACAGTTCAATTCAGCTAGTTAGAACACATGTAACACATTTGTCGTTTTTGGGATATATTTATTACAAAACTTTAAAGTGTTATGACTACAATTCAATCCTTCTAAGAAGTACCATGCAACTTATTGTCCTTACAAGAATGTAATAACAACGATTTGCTTAAGAATGATGACAACAGTTCAATTCAGCTAGTTAGAACACATGTAACACATTTGTCGTTTTTGGGATATATTTATTACAAAACTTTAAAGTGTTATGACTACAATTCAATACTTCTAAGATTACCATGCAACTTATTGTCATTACTAGAATGATAACTACGATTTGCTTGAAGAATGATGACAACAGTTCAATTCAGCTAGTTAGAACACATGTACACATTTGTCGTTTTTGGGATATATTTATTACAAAACTTTAAAGTGGTATGACTACAATTCAATACTTCTAAGAATACTATGCAACTTATTGTCATTACTAAAAGTATAACTACGATTTGCTTAGAATGATGACAACAGTTCAATTCAGCTAGTTAGAACACATGTATCACATTTGTCGTTTTTGGGATATATTTATTACAAAACTTTAAAGTGGTATGACTACAATTCAATACTTCTAAGAAGTACCTATCAACTTATTGTCATTACAGAAATGAATAACTACGATTTGCTTGAGAATGATGACAACAGTTCAATTCAGCTAGTTAGAACACATGTAACACATTTGTCGTTTTTGGGATATATTTATTACAAAACTTTAAAGTGTATGACTACAATTCAATCTTCTAAGAAGTTAACCATGTAACTTATTGTCTTACAAGAATGTAATAAATACGATTTGCTTAAGAATGATGACAACAGTTCAATTCAGCTAGTTAGAACACATGTAACACATTTGTCGTTTTTGGGATATATTTATTACAAAACTTTAAAGTGTTATGACTACAATTCAATACTTCTAAGAAGTAACCATAACTTATTGTCTTACAAGAATGTAATAAACTACGATTTGCTTAAGAATGATGACAACAGTTCAATTCAGCTAGTTAGAACACATGTAATCACATTTGTCGTTTTTGGGATATTTTATTACAAAACTTTAAAGTGGTATGACTACAATTCAATCCTTCTAAGAAGTACGCATGTAACTTATTGTCTTACAAGAATGTAATAAAAAACGATTTGCTTAAGAATGATGACAACAGTTCAATTCAGCTAGTTAGAACACATGTATCACATTTGTCGTTTTTGGGATATATTTATTACAAAACTTTAAAGTGTTATGACTACAATTCAATACTTCTAAGATTAACCTATTCAACTTATTGTCATTACTAGAAAGTGTATAACTACGATTTGCTTAGAATGATGACAACAGTTCAATTCAGCTAGTTAGAACACATGTAACACATTTGTCGTTTTTGGGATATATTTATTACAAAACTTTAAAGTGTATGACTACAATTCAATACTTCTAAGATGTACCTATGCAACTTATTGTCATTACTAGAAGTGATAACTACGATTTGCTTGAGAATGATGACAACAGTTCAATTCAGCTAGTTAGAACACATGTACACATTTGTCGTTTTTGGATATATTTATTACAAAACTTTAAAGTGTTATGACTACAATTCAATACTTCTAAGAGTACATCAACTTATTGTCATTACTAGAAAGTGTAAACTACGATTTGCTTGAGAATATGACAACAGTTCAATTCAGCTAGTTAGAACACATGTATCACATTTGTCGTTTTTGGGATATATTTATTACAAAACTTTAAAGTGTATGACTACAATTCAATACTTCTAAGATGTACCATGAACTTATTGTCATTACTAGAAATGTGATAACAACGATTTGCTTAAGAATGATGACAACAGTTCAATTCAGCTAGTTAGAACACATGTACACATTTGTCGTTTTTGGGATATATTTATTACAAAACTTTAAAGTGGTATGACTACAATTCAACTTTCTAAGAAGTACGCATGAAACTTATTGTCTTACAAATGTAATAAAACGATTTGCTTAAATGATGACAACAGTTCAATTCAGCTAGTTAGAACACATGTACACATTTGTCGTTTTTGGGATATATTTATTACAAAACTTTAAAGTGTATGACTACAATTCAATCTTCTAAGATTACCTATGCAACTTATTGTCATTACAGAAGTGATAACTACGATTTGCTTGAGAATGATGACAACATTCAATTCAGCTAGTTAGAACACATGTATCACATTTGTCGTTTTTGGATATATTTATTACAAAACTTTAAAGTGGTATGACTACAATTCAATCTTCTAAGAAGTACATGTAACTTATTGTCTTTACAAGAATGTAATAAAACGATTTGCTTAAGAATGATGACAACAGTTCAATTCAGCTAGTTAGAACACATGTAACACATTTGTCGTTTTTGGGATATATTTATTACAAAACTTTAAAGTGTATGACTACAATTCAATACTTCTAAGAGTAGCCTTAACTTATTGTCTTACAAGAAATGTTAATAACTACATTTGCTTAAGAATGATGACAACAGTTTCAATTCAGCATAGTTAGAACACATGTAACACATTTGTCGTTTTTGGGATATATTTATTACAAAACTTTAAAGTGGTATGACTACAATTCAATCTTCTAAGAAGTACCATGTAACTTATTGTCTTACAGAATGTATAAACGATTTGCTTAATGATGACAACAGTTCAATTCACTAGTTAGAACACATGTCACATTTGTCTTTTTGGGATATATTTATTACAAACTTTAAATGTATGACTACAATTCAATCTTCTAAGAATACCATGTAATTATTGTCATTACTAAAATGTATAACTACGATTTGCTTAAGAATGATGACAACAGTTCAATTCAGCTAGTTAGAACACATGTAACACATTTGTCGTTTTTGGATATATTTATTACAAAACTTTAAAGTGGTATGACTACAATTCAATACTTCTAAGATATACCTATGTCAACTTATTGTCATTACTAAAATGTAAACATACGATTTGCTTAGAATGATGACAACAGTTCAATTCAGCTAGTTAGAACACATGTATCACATTTGTCGTTTTTGGGATATATTTATTACAAAACTTTAAAGTGGTATGACTACAATTCAATCCTTCTAAGAAGTACCATGTAACTTATTGTCCTTACAAGAAATGTAATAAAATACGATTTGCTTAAGAATGATGACAACAGTTCAAATTCAGCTAGTTAGAACACATGTAACACATTGTCGTTTTTTGGGATATATTTATTACAAAACTTTAAAGTGTATGACTACAATTCAATACTTCTAAGATGTACCTATGCAACTTATTGTCATTACTGAAAAGTAATAACTACGATTTGCTTGAGAATGATGACAACAGTTAAATTCAGCTAGTTAGAACACAATGTAACACATTTGTCGTTTTTGGATATATTTATTACAAAACTTTAAAGTGGTATAACTACAATTCAATCGTTCTAAGAGTAAGCATGTAACTTATTGTCTTTACAAAATGTAATAAATACGATTGCTTAAGAATGATGACAACAGTTCAATTCAGCTAGTTAGAACACATGTATCACATTTGTCGTTTTTGGGATATATTTATTACAAAACTTTAAAGTGTTATGACTACAATTCAATACTTCTAAGATTAACCTATTCAACTTACTGTCATTACTAGAACGTGATAACTACGATTTCCATGAGAATGATGACAACAGTTCAATTCAGCTAGTTAGAACACATGTATCACATTTGTCGTTTTTGGGATATATTATTACAAAACTTTAAAGTGTTATGACTACAATTCAATACTTCTAAGATGTACCTATGCAACTTATTGTCTTACAAAAGTGATAAATACGATTTGCTTAGAATGATGAAACAGTTCATTCAGCTAGTTAGAACACATGTATCACATTTGTCGTTTTTGGGATATATTTATTACAAAACTTTAAAGTGGTATGACTACAATTCAATACTGATATACCATGCAACTATTGTCATTACTAGAAGTGTAAATACGATTGCTTAAGAATGATGACAACAGTTAAATTCAGCTAGTTAGAACCATGTAACACATTTGTCGTTTTTGGGATATATTTATTACAAAACTTTAAAGTGTTATGACTACAATTCAATACTTCTAAGGATACGCATGTAACTATTGTTCTTACAAGAATGTAATAACAACGATTTGCTTAAGAATGAAGACAACAGTTCAATTCAGCTAGTTAGAACACATGTATCACATTTGACGTTTTTGGGATATATTTATTACAAAACTTTAAAGTGTTATGACTACAATTCAATCCTTCTAAAAGTACCATTAACTTATTGTCCTTATAAGAAGTAATAACACGATTTGCTTAGAATGATGACAACAGTTCAATTCAGCTAGTTAGAACACATGTAACACATTTGTCGTTTTGTGATATATTTATTACAAAACTTTAAAGTGTTATGACTACAATTCAATACTTCTAAGATGTACCTATGCAACTTATTGTCATTACTAGAAAGTAATAACTACGATTTGCTTGAGAATGATGACAACAGTTAATTCAGCTAGTTAGAACACATGTAACACATTGTCGTTTTTGGAATATTTATTACAAAACTTTAAAGTGGTATGACACAATTCAATCTTCTAAGAAGTACGCATGTAACTTATTGTCTTACAATAATGTAATAAATACGATTTGCTTAAGAATGAAGACAACAGTTCAATTCAGCTAGTTAGAACAATGAACACATTTGTCGTTTTTGGGATATATTTATTACAAAACTTTAAAGTGGTATGACACAATTCAATCGTTCTAAGAAGTACGCATGTAACTTATTGTCTTTACAATAATGTAATAAACACGATTTGCTTAAGAATGATGACAACAGTTCATTCAGCTAGTTAGACACATGTAACACATTTGTCGTTTTTGGGATATATTTATTACAAAACTTTAAAGTGTATGACACAATTCAATACTTCTAAGATATACCTATGCAACTTATTGTCATTACTAGAACGTGATAAATACGATTTGCTTAAAATGATGACAACAGTTAAATTCAGCTAGTAGAACACATGTAACACATTTGTCGTTTTTGGGATATATTTATTACAAACTTAAAGGTATGACTACAATTCAATACTTATAAGAGATACGCATGTAACTATTGTCTTACAAGAATGTAATAACTACGATTTGCTTAGAATGATGACAACAGTTAATTCAGCTAGTTAGAACACATGTAACCATTTTTCGATTTTGGATATATTATTACAAAACTTTAAAGTGTATGACTACAATTCAACCTTCTAAGAATACGCATGTAACTTATTGTCCTTACAAGAATGTAATAACAACGATTTGCTTAAGAATGATGACAACAGTTCAATTCAGCTAGTTAGAACACATGTAACACATTTGTCGTTTTTGGGATATATTTATTACAAAACTTTAAAGTGTTATGACTACAATTCAATACTTCTAAGATGTACATATAACTTATTGTCATTACTAGAATGATAATACGATTTCTAGAATGATGACAACAGTTCAATTCAGCTAGTTAGAACACATGTACACATTTGTCGTTTTTGGGATATATTTATTACAAAACTTTAAAGTGTTGACTACAATTCAACCCTTCTAAGAAGTACGCATGTAACTTATTGTCCTTACAAGAATGTAATAACAACGATTTGCTTAAGAATGATGACAACAGTTCAATTCAGCTAGTTAGAACACATGTAACACATTTGTCGTTTTTGGGATATATTTATTACAAAACTTTAAAGTGTTATGACTACAATTCAATACTTCTAAGATGTACATATTCAACTTATTGTCATTACTAGAACATGATAACTACGATTTCCATGAGAATGATGACAACAGTTCAATTCAGCTAGTTAGAACACATGTATCACATTTGTCGTTTTTGGGATATATTTATTACAAAACTTTAAAGTGGTATGACTACAATTCAATCCTTCTAAGAAGTACGCATGTAACTTATTGTCCTTACAAGAATGTAATAACAACGATTTGCTTAAGAATGATGACAACAGTTCAATTCAGCTAGTTAGAACACATGTATCACATTTGTCGTTTTTGGGATATATTTATTACAAATCTTTAAAGTGGTATGACTACAATTCAATCCTTCTAAGAAGTACGCATGTAACTTATTGTCCTTACAAGAATGTAATAACAACGATTTGCTTAAGAATGATGACAACAGTTCAATTCAGCTAGTTAGAACACATTTATCACATTTGTCGTTTTTGGGATATATTTATTACAAAACTTTAAAGTGGTATGACAACAATTCAATTCTTCTAAGAGATACGCATGTAACTAATTGTTCTTACAAGAATGTAATAACTACGATTTGCTTAAGAATGATGACAACAGTTCAATTCAGCTAGATAGAACACATGTATCACAATTGTCGTTTTTGGGATATATTTATTACAAAACTTTATAGTGGTATGACTACAATTCAATCCTTCTAAGAAGTACGCATGTAACTTATTGTCCTTACAAGAATGTAATAACAATGATTTGCTTAAGAATGATGACAACAGTTCAATTCAGCTAGTTAGAACACATGTAACACATTTGTCGTTTTTGGGATATATTTATTACAAAACTTTAAAGTGTTATGATTACAATTCAATACTTCTAAGATGTACCTATGCAACTTATTGTCATTACTTGAAAGTAATAACTACGATTTGCTTGAGAATGATGACAACAGTTAAATTCAGCAAGTTAGAACACATGTAACACATTTGTCGTTTTTGGGATATATTTATTACAAAACTTTAAAGTGGTATAACTACAATTCAATCGTTCTAAGATGTAAGCATGTAAATTATTTTCTTTACAAGAATGTAATAAATACGATTGGCTTAAGAATGATGACAACAGTTCAATTCAGCTAGTTAGAACACATGTATCACATTTGTCGTTTTTGGGATATATTTATTACAAAACTTTAAAGTGTTATGACTACAATTCAATACTTCTAAGATTAACCTATTCAACTTACTGTCATTACTAGAACGTGATAACTACGATTTCCATGAGAATGATGACAACAGTTCAATTCAGCTAGTTAGAACACATGTATCACATTTGTCGTTTTTGGGATATATTTATTACAAAACTTTAAAGTGGTATGACTACAATTCAATCGTTCTAAGAAGTACGCATGTAACTTATTGTCTTTACAAGAATGTAATAAATACGATTTGCTTAAGAATGATGATAACAGTTCAATTCAGCTAGTTAGAACACATGTTTCACATTTGACGTTTTTGGGATATATTTATTACAAAACTTTAAAGTGGTATGACTACAATTCAATACTTCTAAGAAGTACGAGTGTAACTAATTGTCCTTACAAGAATCTAATAACTACGATTTGCTTAATAATGATGACAACAGTTCAATTCAGCTATATAGAACACATGTTACTCATTTGTCGTTTTTGGGATATATTTATTATATTACTTTTGAGTTGGTTAAGAACACTTCAATACTCTAACCAAATTCGCAAGTAACTAATTGTCCCTACAAGAATGAACTAACTACGATTTGCTTAAGATTGATGACAACAGTTCAATTCAGCAATTTAGAAAACATGTTACACATTTGTCGTTTTTGGGATATATTTATTATAAAACTTTTGATTTGTATAATTACACTTCAATACTTCTAAGAAGTACGAGTGTAACTAATTTCCTTACAAGAATGTAATATTTACAGTTTGCTTAAGAATGATAACAACAGTTCAATTCAGCTATATAGAACACATAACACTCATTTGTCGTTTTTGGGATATATTTATTATAAAACTTATGACTGGTATGCCTGCACTTTAATACTAATAAGAAGAACGCATGTAACTAATTGTCGTTACAAGAATGTAATAACTACGATTCGCTTAAGAATGATGACAACAGTTCAATTCAGATATATAGAACACATGTTACTCATTTGTCGTTTTTGGGATATATTTATTATATTACTTTTGCGTTGTATACCTACACTTCAATACTTCCAACAAGTTCGCAAGTAACTAATTGTCCTTACAAGATTATAATAACTACGATTTGCTTAAGACTGATGACAACAGTTAAATTCAGCTATATAGAACACATGTTACTCATTTGTGGTTTTTTGGTTGTAATTATTACAAAACTTTTGAGTGATATGCCTACAATTCAATACCTCTAAGATGTACGCATGTAAACAATTGTCCTTACAAGAATGTAATAATAACGATTTCCTTAAGATTGTTGACAACAGTTCAATTCATCTATATAGAACACATATTACTCAATTGTCGTTCTTCGGATATATTTATTATAAAACTTATGACTGGTATGCCTGCACCACAATACTTCTAAGAAGAACGCATGAAACTAATTGTCCATAAAGAATGTGATAACTACGATTTGCTTAAGAATGATGACAACAGTTCAATTCAGCTATATAGAACACATGTTACTCATTGTGGTTTTTTGGTTGTAATTATTACAAAACTTTTGAGTGATATGCCTACAATTCAATACCACTAAGATGTACGCATGTAAACAATTGTCCTTACAAGAATGTAATAACGATTTGCTTAAGAATGATGACAACAGTTCAATTCAGCTATATAGAACACATGTTACACATTTGTCGTTTTTGGGATATATTTATTATAAAACTTTTGATTTGTATAACTACACTTCAATATATAAGAAGTACGAAGTAACTAATTGTCCTTACAAGAATGTAATAATTACGATTTGCTTAAGAATGATGACAACTAGTTCAATTCAGCTATATAGAACTCATGTTACCAATTGTGTTTTTGGGTATATATTTATTATAATACTTTTGAATTGTTTACCTACACTTCAATACTTCCAAAAGTATCGAAGTAACTAATTGTCCTTACAAGAATGTAATAACTACGATTTGCTTAAGAATAATTACAACAGTTCAATCAGCTATATAGAACACATGTTCCCTTTTTCTTTTTTGGGGTATATTTTTTTAAAAATTTTACCCAATTCAATATTCAAAAGCCAGAAACAAATTTCCTTAAAGAGTAAAAATTACGTTTCTTAAATGAAACATTCAATCAGCATAAAAAACAATTTTATTTTGTCGTTTTGGGGAATATTATTATAACTTTTTTTTATCACTTCAATTTTTTCCAAAAAAGAAAACTTTTTCCCCTTAAAGAATGTAAAATTACGATTTCTTAAAATGAAAAACTTTAAATTCACTAATAGAACACATTTTCCCTTTTTCTTTTTTGGGATAATTTTTTAAAAAACTTTATGTATCAAAACCCAAATACTTCAAAAAAAGTAACATTGCTTAAAGAATTTAAAAATTTCGATTTTTAAGAATGATACAACAGTTAATTCAGCTATATGAAAAATTTCTTTTTGCTTTTTGGGGTTAAATTATTAAAAAACTTTTTGGTATCCATTAAATACCAAAGCCCAGTAAAATTGCCCTCAAGAATGTATATCGATTTGCTTAAAATATAAACATTAATTCAGTATATAGAAAAATTTTACTTTTGCTTTTTTGGGATATATTTTTAAAAAAAATTTTGATTGTATACTCCCTTCAATATTTCCCCAAATTTGGGTAACAATTGCCCTTCAAGAAGTAATAATACTTTTGTTTAAGAATAGACAAAGTTCAATTCAGTATATAGAACAATTTCCTTTGGTTTTTGGTTTATTTATTAAAAACTTTGATTTGTATAACTACACTTCAATACTTCTAAGAAGTACGATGTAACAATTGCCCTTTACAAGAATGTAATAATTACGATTTGCTTAAGAATGATGAAACAGTTCAATTCAGCTATATAAACACATGTTACCATTGCTTTGGATATATTTATTATAAACCTTTGATTTGTATAACTTACTTCAATACTTCCAAAGTACGAATGTAACAATTGTCCTTACAAAATGTAATAACATTTGCTTAAGAATATCTCTAATCGAAGTAATAATGTCTTCAAAAGTAATTCATTCTTAAATGATACAAATTCAATTCAGTATATAACAATTTACTCATTGTTTTTTGATATATATTATTATTATTTTACTACACAATATTCAAAGGAGTAAATGTTAAGAATGTAAATCTTTAAAAAACAAGTTCATTATAATAAACCTTATTGTTTGTATTTATTTATTGGTTGTTCCTACATTAATACTTCAAAAGAAGTCAATTGCTAAGAATATATTACTCAGTCGTTATATATATAAACATGTCACATTCTTAAATAAAAACTTTGTTATATACTCAATTTCAAATCATGTAATTGTTTAAAATGTATATGTTTAGATTAAAATAATTACTTATAGAACAATTTACATTCGTTTGGGATATTTATTATAATTTTGATACTACTAAATTCAATTGAGTACAATTGTAAAATTTAAATACTTTGTTGAAAACACATCAATTCACATACAAGTTTATTGCTTGATATTATTAATTTAGTAACACATTCATACTTTAAAATCATTTTTTGAAAATTAATAATTTGTTAAATATAACAATTCAGTATATGAATTATTGTTTGATATATAAATTATGTATACACCTATACCAGTCGAGTATATTTTAAAAATGATATAGTTCTTAAAATAGACCATTCATTCTTAGAAATTACATTTGTGTTTGGAATATTTATAAACTTTTTCAAATATAGTCTTAAAATGTAATCATTCTAAAAAGTAATTCTTAAAATTATATTTGTTTTATAAATTATTTTCCTAACAATTAATCGATCTATTTACAAAAGTAACATTTGAAAATTCATTATTGATTAAAATAATTTGTGTTGTATTAAATATTATACTATCAAAATTAATCTAAGTAAATAATATAAAATCAATTAAAATAAACTATTTTTTATATTAATAATATGTAACAAATAAAAACATAAATGTCAAAATATAAATTACATATTTCATATTATAATACTTTTTTGTAAATATATATATAAATAATAAATAATAAAATATTCAATATGTAAAATATTATATTATATTTTATATTTTATTTATTTATTTTCCAACATAATTTAAATCATTAAAATGTTTAAAGAATGTAAATTGCTTACAAAGAATTATAAATTACATTTACTAAATTTTTTGAAATTTAATTATTTTTGATATATACATTATATTTTAAATTCCATAATATTTCAAAATGATTAATTCTTAAGAAGTATAACATTATTAGAATAACACATTATATTTGTTTATTTTTAATAATATTTTTATAAATTTATTTTAGAAACATTAAAATGCTAAATTAATATTAAATGTAAAAATTTCACATAAACATTATAATTTTAATGTCTTTGGATATATTTATATAACTTATTGTATTGTTAAATTTTAGATAACTAATATTCCACAGAATACAATTCTTAAAAGAAATATTAACATATTAATATTATCTTCTTGGGATATATATTTGAATTTTTCACTTATTTAATTATAATAATTTCTAAAAATAATATATTCCTTAAGAATGTAAAATTTATTATTATGAAAATTTACTATATCTTGATTATATATTTCTTTTGTTATTAAACTAATATCCACATCAATATTTAAGATGTAAATATTTCTTAGAATATACAACATTTTATATAACAGTTATATCTTTAGGAACATTAATATTCTTTATTGTTATAATAATTCAATTCCATTCAATTCTAAATTAATATATTTCCTTAAATATTAAACTTACAGATTGAACTTTAATATTATAGAAATTTTATGTTGATAATATATTCTGAATATTAAACAATTTAACAAACATATATTCTTAGAATATTAATTATTAGTTTAAAAATACCATTCATTTATATAATTTACTATGGTTTATACATTAAATTACAAATTTAATATTGCTTTACAAAAATAACTACATGTTAAATAATATTACATATAAACTGAATTTTATTAGATATTTATATAATATAGATTATTCATTATTAATAATTAATAATTTCTTTAGATTAATTAATTCAAAGTCAAACATTCAATTAAATAATTCTTGTTTGATATATTAATATTAGAATATAACAATTTCATTTCAAATTAAAATTTTTTAAATATATAATTTCTTAAATAATAATTCCTTATAAATTATTTTTTAAATAAAAACCTTTTGAACACATTCAATTTTAGATGTAATATTTTTAAATAATAATATTATTTCAAATATAACAATTTTAAAAAAACATTTTTATTCAAATTATATTAAATTATATTGTTTGCATATATTTATTATAATATATGCAAACATTAATATAATAGTATTGATAATATTCAAATATATTAAATTGCTTAAGATGATTAAATATTTGTTATAAGATAACTTTATCTTTACTTAGAATACTTTATTCAATTGATATTTCTTCTAATATTTAATTTCCATTAAAATTCTACTTTTAGTATTACTAATTCATTTAAATTATTACATTTGTAATACAATTTATTCTATTGATATAAATTTGTTTTTAATTAAACACTTATTAGCATAAATTTAATTCGTTTGAAATTTATTATTATATAACATTTAATTTATATAAATTAAACTATTAAAATGTAAATTTTTCTTAAATGTATAATGTTTTTTATATTAATTAATTTTATAAATTAATTCTAATAATTTAATTCTTAAATGACATAATATTTAAAAATAAAAGTTCTTAAATTAAAAACATTATATTTAAAATTAATTCTGTAAAATAATACTTTTGTTACAATTAAAATACTTTAAGTTATAATTTTAAATTAATTATTTTCAAAATAAAATTACATTTCCTTAAATATACTATGTTTTAGTTATATTTTATATATAAACAATTCAAATGTCATAATTCTAAATTCAATTCATTTATAAATTTAATAGTTTAATAATAATTTTTTTGACTAATAATTAAAATTATCATTTCTTAGAATGATAATTATGTTTCTTAAATTCAACTTAATTATAATAACTTTAAATTATAATTGATTAATTTTAAACATTATTTAATTTAAATTAAATTTATTTTTATAATATCTATTTAAATATTTTAAAATAATAACATTCTTAAATTATGAAACATTTTATTGTTAAAATTATCTTTTGAAATATAATATTCTTATTATAAAATTTTTAATGTTATAATTCTAAATTATAACATCCTTAATATAAACATATTTTTAATTATATATATTAAGTTATATGTCTTATATAATATTCAAAGTCAATTCATTAATTTCTAAAATTATAACTCTATTAAATCATTTAAAAGTTACAATTAATTCTTTGGATATTAATCTTTATTTTATAAATAATTTAAGTT
>JARBHB010000408.1:0-10000 GCA_029891345.1 Dryococelus australis | reverse complement strand
AATTTTTTGGGGGTGTTTTACTGAGTTTTTTTTACTAAAAGGGGCCCCCCCTGAAGGGATTAGAAAATTTTAATATTTTCTGGGGCTTTCCATGGGGCCAAAACTGGGAAAAAACGCCGCTTGGTGTTTTTTGTATTTTCCCTTTTGGGCTGTTTTTCGCTAAGCCGGGCGTTTACCTCCCATTTTTTCAATTAAAAAATTCTAAGGGGATTTAAAATTTCAGCCTTTAGTTTTTCAAAAAAAAAACCTTGGGGGGGCAACAGGGTTACCAAAAAAAATTTAAAACGGAAAAAAAAGTGCCTAAAAAAATTTCCCATTTGGGTTTTAAAAAATTGGAGTTTTTTTTAAAATTTTCGAAAATAAAAATTTTTGGAAAAAAAATACAGAAAAACGGTTGGATAAAAAATTATGAGGGAAAAAAAAAATTTAAAAACAAAAAAAAATGTTAACCCCCTTGTAACCTTAAAAAAAAAAGTTAAAGAAGGGGTCAAATGAAAAAAACCAAAAAAACTGGGGGGAAAAAGGGGCTACCTGTTTTCTTTGTTGGGGGAAAAAAAGTGTTTTGCTGTATTAAAGAAAGAAAAAATGAAATTAAAAAAAAAATTTAAAAAACATTATTTAAATTCAAAAATTTTTTAAAGGGGGCCCAGGGGGGGCCCCCTAAATTAATTGGGGGGTTGTCCAGGGGGGGGGAACCTGTGAAAAAAATTGAAAATTTTTTACTTTACCCAACTGAAAAAGGGGTTTTAGCCGGGGACAAAAAAGGGCCCTTTTGGGGGGGGGTTTTTGTCTTTTAAGAGGGAAAAAATGGGGGAAAAGTGGACCCTGGTTTACCTGGGAAAGGTGGGGGGTTGGGGGTTAGGATTGGGAAATTTTGTTGGGGGGCCCGTTGGCGAGGGGAAAGATTGCTCGGGGGGCTCCCCGGGGAAAAGGGGTGCCTTTTAGTGGGGGGGTTTTCCTTTTTTAAAAAGGGGGGACTTTTCATTGTCGACAAAAAAACCCCCTGTGGCTACGGCGGGGGTGAAGGGGGCTTTCCGCCCTTTTTCAGGATTACCCCAGTTTTTCCCCAAAAGGGGCCTAGGGGGTTTTTGAAAGGGGGGGACAGGGTGGGGGCCCTGCTTTTAAAAAGGGATTCCACCCTTTTTTTCGGGGGTTCCTCCGCCCCTTTGGGGAAAAGGGCCGGGGAAGGGGACGATGAGCAACTCCTTTTGAGGGGGCCCCCCGGGCCTTTTTGGGGGCCCCGGGGGGGGGACGATGAGAAAAACCCTGAGGTTTTTGGTTTTGGGGGAAAAAACCCTTTTTTTTTTACTAATTTCTACGGGGGAAAAAAAAGGGGGTTGCCCCCAAGGGGGTGTGGGGTTTTTTTTGGGCCCCCGTCTATTGGGAAAATTGGGAGCACAAACCCGCAAAAAACCAGGGACCTTATTTTTGCCTTTTCCATTCACAGGGGGTTGGTGATGGAAAATCGGGTTTTGCGAAGTGCCGGGAGGGGGCAGTGAATTTTTTCCGTTTTTCTTTTGGGCCCCTTTTTTTTCGCGGTTTGAAATTTTCAAAAATGATCCCACTGTTCTCTGCTTGCTTTTTGGGGGCAGTGGGGAGGGGGGGTTTTTGGTTTTTTTTGGGCGGGAAACGAGGGGGACGTAAAGTTTCTTGGGGGAAAAATCAGGGATGGGGGCTGAAAAAAAGCCTGGGGGGGAAGCAACAGGGTTTTTGGGGGGGTTTCTTTTAAGGGGGCCCCTTGTCAAATTTTGGGGGAAAAGGGTCCCCCAATGCCCTGTTTTTTTCCATTAAACGTGCTTTAAAACTGGGGTTTGGGGGGGACTTGCCCACAAAAAAACTTCGCAATTTTTTCAGTGGGGAAAAAAGGGTCGGCCATTGGGGGCCCTTTACTTTTTTTAAGGGCGGGGGGGAAAAAAAACTTTTTTTAAAAGGTGGAAAAAAACTTTTAAACCCCGGGGGGGTTTTCCCCTGTATAAGGGGGTCATTTTTTTTCATCTGATCTATATTTATATTTTTTTTTTCTAGGGTTTTATTTTTTTAAAATGGTTTTTTTTTTTGGGGGGAATTTTTTTTTTTTTTTTTTAAAATAAAAAAAGCGCTTTTTTTTTGGGGGGAAATTTTTGGAAGGGGGGTTTTTTCCCCGCACCCTTTAAAACATTTTTTACAAAACCCCCATTAAAAGGGGGACTAGGAAAAAAAATTTTTTTGTAAAAACCTGAGGGGAAGGGAAAAACTTTTGGAAGAAAGGGAAAAAAATTAAAAAAAAGGGGCCTTTTTGGCGGGTTTTTAAATTATTTTTTTTGGAGGGGAAAAAATCCGGGGGGGAAATTAGGGGGGCCCCTTGGGGAAACGTTTAAAAAAAAAAAATTTGCTGATTTTTTTTTTGCACGTTTTTTAAAAAAAAACACCATGCTAGGGTTTTGGTTAAAAAAAAATTTTAAATTTTTTTTTAAAAAAAAACTCTAAAAAAATTTTTTTTTGGTGACAATTCCTTTTTTTCAATGGCTAAATTTTTTTTTCTGTCTCAGGGGCCCAAATTAAAAGAAAAAAAAATTTTAAACTTTTTAAATTTTTTTTTCCCTTTTTAAAAAATTTTTTTTCCAAGAAGTTTTTTTTTGGGGAAAAAAAAAAACCCCCTTTTTAAAAAAAACAATTTTTTATTTTTGGGGATTTTTTTTTAAAAATTTTTTTTTTTTTTTTCCCCTTTTGCTTTTTGGGGAAAAAAAATTTTTTTAAAATTTTGGGAAATTAAATTAAGGGTATATTTTTTTTATATTTTTTTTTTAAAAATTTTTTTAAAACAAAATTTTAAGGGGGGGGTTTAAAAAAAATTTAAAAATTCCAAATTTTTTATAAAAACAAAAACTTTTTTTTGGGGGCGAAAAAAAAAACCCTTTTTTTTTTTTTAAAAAAATTTTTTAAATTTAAAAAAAAATTGTTCATTATTTTTTTTTTTTTTTTAAATAAAAAACCTTTTTCTTTTAAAAAAAGGTTTTTTTTTTTTTTGGGGTTGAATTTAATTTCTTTTTTTTTGGGGATTTTTTTTTTTTTGGGGTTTTTGTTAAAATTTTTTTTTTTCAGTTCTATTAAAAAATTTGGGCAGATGAAAACCAAAAAAACTTTTTGGTTTTTTAAATATTTGTAAAAAGATAGGGGCCACGGGACTCTTTTTTGGGTTGTTTGTTTTTTTTTTTTATGTTTTTTACTCTTTGGTAAAAGGGGTTGAAAAAAAAGTAGTTTTTGCTGAAAAAGTTGAAAAAAAAAAAACAATCCAATTTAAAAAAAAGGGTTAGGGGCCCCCCCAGGAAAAGCAAAAAAGGCCCCAAATCCTTTTGTTCGAGTTTTTTTTATGGTTAAGAAGGAAATTTTGTTGGGGTTTTTTTTAAAAGTTTCAAAAAAAAAATGAAATTGATTTTTGGGGTGCACCCCGGGGGTTTTTTGTTTTTTAATTTTGACAGTAAAGTAAAAACCCTAAAAAAAAAAACCTAAAATGTTTTACATTTTTAAAAAAAATGGATGGTTTTAAATTGGGGGGTCAAAGGTGGGGGGACAAAAAAAATTTTTTTGGGGTGAGGCAGTTTGGGAAAAAACAGGGGGAAAAATTAAAGGTTTGACTGTGTTGCTCGGGGAAAAAAAAACCTTTTACTTGGGAAATTTACCGGGGGGGGGGAAACCCCCCGTTTTTCTGAAAAGGAAGGGAGTAAGAAAAAGGGATTATGGAAAAAAAATGGAAAAAAAGGAATGCCAAACCTTAAAGTTTAATTGTAAAAAAACCAATTTTAAAAAGATTTGTTTTTCAAAAAAATTTTATATTGCTTTTTTAAAAAAAACACCCTGGGGGAAAATTCTGAAATAAATTTTCATACGTTTATTAACAAAAAAAAAAGTGAAAATTGTCTTTTTTTGCTTTTAGAAAAAAAAAAAATTTTTTTTTTTTTTTTAAAAAAAAACAAGAAAAAAACGAAGGCAAGGGTTCCATGGGCCTCAAAGGAGTTGAAAAATCTTGGACAAATTTTAAAAAAGTTTTAGGTGGGGTTTTTTAAAGGGGGGACCCCGGGGGGAATCACCAAAAAAAATTCTTTTCTAAAGTCGTCCGGGGGCAGTTTCAGATTTCATTTTCGGCTTGGGGAGTCCATACCAGGGGGGAGTGGGGGGGAAGATGGGTGAGCTGGGCACTTCTTTTTGCTAGTTAGGGGAGCAGCGATTCAAGGCAAGGGTAAAAGGGGAAGGGGGGGGTTTTCAAAGGGAGTTCCAAAACGGGAATTTCCGATGGTAAAGGCAGGAAGAAAAGTGTTTTTTATTTGGGGTTTTAAAATTTGGGGGGCCATTTTCCAAAAAGGGAAAATGAGTCTAATTATAAGGGGAAAAAAAGGGAAAATGATAAAAAAAAAATAAATTCCAAAAAGTGGGTTTTTTAAAAAAAAAGGTTTCCCCCAAAAAAATTACTGTCAAAAAATAAAAAAAAAAGTCGGGGGGTTTCATAAAAAAAAAAGGGGAAAATGTTGGTTTTAGAAAAAAAATTTTCAATTGGGGGGCCCTTCATTTTAGTAATGGGCATTTTCGGTTTTAGTTAATGCCTGCAAAAAAAAAAAAAACAGGGGGGTGTTTTTCAGTGATAAAAATGGGGAAAATGGTTTTTGGGGGGGCATTTCAAAAAACCCCCCTTTTTGGTCACTGTAAAAAAAAAATTTGTCTTTATTAATTTAAATTTTTAGAAAAGCTCAAAAGGGGGGGGGGCCCCCATATTGGGTTTGAGGGAAAAAAAAAGTTTTTTAAGCTGTTGGGTATTGGTGCCTTTAAAGTTACAAGCCCATAGGGGGTTTTTGGGGAATGGTTTAGTTTATTTATTTTTTTCCCCAAGGGTTTTTTTTTTTTGGCCAAATTAATAAAAGTAAAATTTTTTTTTTCATTTTCCCCACTGCCACAGTTAAAGGGTTTAAAAACCAGATTACAAATTGGGGAATAGCGGGGGGTCATTTAAGTTCCAAAAAAAAAAAGGGGAGCAGTTTTGATTTATGCTATGTTTTTATCAGAGAATTTAAAAAAAATTTATTTTAAAAAATTTTTCAGTATAACAGTTTTTTTTCCCCCTTGGGGCTTTTTTTTGGTAAATTTTAAAAAAAAATTTTAAATTTTCTTTGGCTTTTTGGGAAAAAAAGTTGGGAAAATCAAAAAACAAAGAAGGGGGGAAAAAAGGCCCGATTTTTAAAAAAAAAGGGAAAGTCAATAAAAATTTTTCCCACTAGGGTTTGGTGAAAAAAGTTAACATTTGTTTTCCTTTTTTAAAAGGGGAAGTTGCACCCAAAAAAACCCAGCCTTTTTTCCCTTTAGGGGGAAGGGCAAAGGGGGTGGGAAAAAAAAAAAGGGGTCAAATATTACATTTGGGGGAATTTGTTTTTCCCCCAAAATTGGGGATTGATTTTTTTTTTAAGGGGAAAGGTTTGGGGCTCGTTTTTAAACTTTTTAATTAAGGGGGGGGTTTTACCAAACCATTTTTTTTTTTAAAAACCAGTTTAAATTTTTTTAAAGAAAAAAAAGGGGTTTGGGGGGGGCGGAAAAAACAAAAGTAAAAAGATTTTTCTAAAAATTTTGCTGTTAAAAAAAATTTGGGTCAAAAAAAAGTGAAAAAATTTATTAGGTTTAAAAAAACAAAGGGGGGGGAATAAAAATTTATCAACAAAAGGAGTTTTCGGGGCCCACAAAAAACAGATATTTTGGGGGGTTTTTAATACACCAGAAAATGGTGGTTTTTAAACCCCACCGGAAACCCAGAAGGGGGTAGAGGGGGGGAACGAGAAAATAGTACCAAAAAAACAAAATTCAGCTAGAAAATGTTTACTGGCCCCAAAGCGTTTAGAAAAAGGAATTTTGTGGGCTGAAAATGGTTTAAAAAATGAAATTAAAACGTTTTAAAAAAAAAACAGGTTACAAGTTAGCAGGGGGAAAAAAAAATAAAAAAAACCATTTGAAATTTTTGGGGCAAACGAAAGCTATTTGGGGACATAAAAATAAGGGGGGAAAAAATTTTTTCGGGGGTAAAAAAAAAAGTAATGGTGCCCCTTTTTTTCCTGGCCCCAAAAAAAAAAAGGGAGAAATGGCAGGGGCAAAAAAGTTTCGGGGGGAACCACAGTTTAAAATTTTTGTGGGTTAAAAGTAAAAAAAAAAAACACTAAGGGATTTGTGTTTTTTTTTCCTGACTTAAATTTTTGTTTTTTAAAAAAGAGAAAAAAATTTTTCATTAAGGAAAGTGGAAATAAAAAATCAAAAAAAAAAAAAAAAAATCTAATGTTTGGGATGCAAGAAGGATTTTCCAGTTGGAAATTTTAAGGTTTTTGGGAATAGGGGGATATTCCAGAAAACAGGGATGTTGGGGGAAAAAAAAAAAAACAGAGGGAAAAAAAAACGGGGGGGGGAGGGGTTTTAAAAACCAGGAGAAACCCAAGAAAATCCAGAAAAACCGGGGAAAAAAAAAAGGGCCCAAAAAAAGGGGAAAAAAAAAATTTACCTAAAAAAAGATAAAAAAAAAGAAGAAGAAAAAAAAAACCAAAATGGTTTAGAAGAGTTTTTGGGGGGGGGGGAAAAGTTTTTTTAATAAAATTTAATAGTGAAAACCAGGGGGGAAAACCTTTTGGGAAAAAATTTGCCATAAAAAACAGTAAGGGGGAAAACAACAAATTGGGGGGGGAAAAAAGTTTGGGGAAAAGAAGGGGGCAAAAGATACATTAGAAAGGGGGGGAAAAAAATCCAGGGTAGAAAATTTTTACTGGGGGGGTTTTTCCCAAGGGAAAAGCTAAAATTATTATTTTCTAGTAAAGGGGGGTTTTTTTTTTTTAAAAAAAAAAAACTGAGGGTTTAAAAACAGTTGCACAAAGCACTTTTGTGGCTAGGGGTTTTGAACAAAAAAAAAAAGTGAAATTTGTCAAAAAGTGTATTTTCCGTTGAAAAAAGTTAGCCTTTTTTAGAATTTTTTCCATGGCTTTTTGCAAAAAAAAAACCAAAAAAAAAAGGCCAAATTTTCATTAAAAAAAAAAATGTAAGGGGGGGGAAGCTTTTTTTTTTTTAAAAAATTGGTAATTTTTCAGAAGTAAAAAATTTTTTAAAAAAAAAAAATTTTTTTGGCAATGACAAAAAAAAAAAAAAAAAATTTTAAAAAATTAAAAATTAAAATTTTTGTATGGTTTTAAAAAAAAGGCCCCCCCAAAAAACCATTTGGGGGGGGCTCGGGGGGTTTTGATAAATTTATGGCGGTGAAAAAAGGTTTTTAAAAAAATAAAAAAAAAAAAAAAAAAATTTTTTGTTTTTTTTTATTGGGGAAAAAACAAAAATTTATAAAAAATTTTTTTTTATGTGTTTGTTATAATGGTGGGTATATTTTTGGTTTTTTTTTGGGTCCCAAAAAAAAATGAACCAATTACCGGAAAATTTTTTTTTGGGGGACAGTTTCAAAAAAAAAAAAACTTTCGATTGGGGAAAAAAGGGGCTTTGGATAGCTTTTAAAAAATTTTGTGGGTAATTTAGTATTTTAACAAGAAAAAAAAAGGGGAAAAAAAAAAAAAAAAAAAGGGGGATTAATTAAAAAAAAAAAAATTTTTTTTTGGGCTAGGGGGCTTAGGAAAAAAATTTTTGGGGAATGTCTAAAAATTTCAAAAAACCCCCTAGGGTTACCCTTTGGGATCAAGAATTTTTTTAAAATTTTAAAAAAATTTTTTTTTTGTGATAGAAAACCAGGGGAAAAAAAATGGAAAAAATTTAAAAAAGGAAGGGAGATAGTTTTAAAAAAGGGGTGTTTTTTAAAGTTTAGCAGTTTTTGTGGTTTTCTAGGCCTTTAAAATTTTTTGTGTTTTTCCCGTCCCCTTTTTTTGTTCCAGGTACAAAACATTTTTGCCATGGGGGCATGTTTTAAGGGGGCCCCTTAAAAAAGGGGAAAATTTTTCGCTATATAAAGGAAACTCTAAATTTAATTTTTTGGAGTGAAAAAGGGAGAATTTTTTTTTAAAAGGGGTTTTTTGTAGTGGGAAAGGATGGGGGGAAAAATTTGTTGTATTTTAAGATTTTGGAAAAGTTCCACTTCAGGTTTTTGTTTTCAAGATTTTTTTGATTTAAGTTAAAAACTCTTGGTTTTTTAGCAAAGAAAAAAAAGTCTTTTGTTTCCATTGTTTTTTTCCAAAAATGGGGCTGGAAATAATTTGCCTTGGGGTATAGCGGTTTTTCCAAAAAGCTGTTGGTTGAGTGATTATTTTGTGGATTTTGGGTTGTAACCAAACCATCAAGGATTATTTTTTTGGAAGAAAAAATCAGTCAAGTAAAAAAAAAAAAAAGGGGGCTTTAAAATTAAAAAAAAAAAAAAAAAAAAAAAAACTTTTGTGGGGCACCCAAAAGTATCGTTCATAGTTGAGGGGAGTAAATATGGGTTTAATTTAAGTTTTTTGGGGAAATTTTTTTTTTCAAAGTGGAAAAAATGTTGGAAACCCTTTTGTTCAAAAAAAAAACCCCACTGGGGGAAAAAAAAAACATCTTTAAAAAAATTTAAAAAAAAAAATTTCATTTGAAAAAGGGGGGGGTTGTTAAAAAATTTTCTTTTAGGTACAAGAAAAAACCCCACTGATTGAAAAACTTTGTTAAAAAATGAAAGGGGGAGTTGAAAAAAAAATTTTTATTTTGGGTAAAAGGAAAAACATTGATTGTAACATTGTAAAAAAAAAAATTTTGTTGGGGGGGGGGTGTTAAAAATGTGGGGGGGTTTTGCAAAAAAAAAAAACTTTTTTTTTTTAATGTTATGTAAAGATAAAACCCCACCCAGGGGGGGGGGAATCCGGGGTTTGGGGGTTTGGGTTTTTCTTTTTAATGTTTTTTACTTTTTGGTAAAGGTAAAAAAAAAAAAGTAGTCTGGCCTGAAAAAAAGGGGTTTAAAAAGGGGAATTTACATCCGGGTTTTTTAAAAAAAGTGGTTTCTTTTGGGGGAAGCAAAAAGAAACACCCCCCCCACGCTTTTTTTGGGCACGTAATTTTTTTACTGTTTGAAAAACCAAAGGGGGGACAAAATTTCCTTGTTTTTGGGGTCAAACTCACAAAAAAACTCATTTTTTTAGTTCCCCAACACGACGAACGAATTTTTAAAACCGGCCCGCCATCTTGTCTCTCCACGGGGGCCTTCCCCCTTTGTTTTCTCCTTTTTCCCAAAAATTAATGGTTCAATAGCTCTTTTAATAAAAATTTTTCAGTGAAAACTCAGGGCCTAAAAAACCCCAAAAGGGGTCCGCCGGAAAAAATGTTTTACTTTTTTTTAATTAAAAAAAAGGGGTCAAAAAAGGGAAAAACCCCCCCAAAAAATTTCAAAAGCCAAAAAACAGGAAAAAATAAAAAAAAAAGGGTTCAATGGAAAAAACATGATTAAAAAATGCCCTCCTATATTTTAGAAAAAACCAAAGATTAGTGGAAAAGGGAATTTTATTTCTTCGAAAAAACGGGCCCCAAAAAACAAGTTCCCCACTATTGGGAGATTTTTTGGGGTCACGGACTCTGGACAAAAAAACCCATTTTTTCACCAGGGGGAGTTTTAAATTGATTTTCTGGCCACTTCTCCTTTTTTCAGTGGGGGGGCAAGTTCCCCCAGTTTCCTTTTTACCGGGGGGAGGGAAGGAAATGTTTTTTTTTTGGGAAACATTGGGGGAAATTTTTTGCAAAAAATTTTTCCCATTTAGTTCTTTTGGATGGAAGGTTTTGGGGGAGATGTTTCGGTTTGTTTTTCCCCATCTTTTTTTCCAAGTTTTTGCCCACTGTTTTAAACTTTTTTGGATTTAATTGCCATCAATCAAAAAACGATTCTCCCCCCCCCAATTGTGAGAAAAATTTTCGTTTTTTTATGGTTTTTTCCCAATAAAGGGGGGCCCCAATTTTAAAAAAAAAAGCCCTTGGAGTGGGAAACTCACATTTTCTGAGGGGTCTGTCAAAGGAGGGGGAGGGACAACGGTTCCCCGTTTTAAAAAAAAAAAAAGGGGTT
>JARBHB010000407.1:0-13573 GCA_029891345.1 Dryococelus australis | reverse complement strand
TCATTTCTTAGAAAAATCTGTTTTTTCATTCTTTAAAAGGACAATTGTTACTTGCGTTTAAAGATTGAATTTTATATAAAATCAAAGTTTTAAAATAAATTTTTCCCCAAAAAAAACGACAAATGGTAAATTGTTCTATATGCGTTTAAATTTTGTCTATTCTTAAGCAATCGTATTATAACATTCTTGAAGGACATTATTTACATTGCGTACTTTTTGAGGTATTGAATTGGGATACAATCAAAAGTAATTAATAAAAAATTCCCAAAAACAAAAAATGGTAACATTTTTTATGTAAATTGAACTGTTGTCATCATTCTTAAGCAATCGTATTATTACACTTTAGGACAATTTTACGCGTTTTTTAAAGTATTGAGGGGGATACTTTAAAAAGTTTAAAATAAATAACCCCAAAAACGAAAAAGGTAAATGTGTTCTATAAGCAAATTAATTTTGCATCATTTTTAAAACAAATCGTTTTATTCATTTTGTAAGGACATTGTTTTGCGAACTTTTTTTGGTATTGGTGTAGGAAAAAACCCCCAAATAAATAATAAACCCAAAAGGGGCAAATGGTAACATTGTTCTAATAAGGAATTAAAACGGGTGTATCATTCTTAAAAATCGTAGTTATTTCTTTTGGACAATTAGTTACATGCTTCTTCTTAAAAATATTGAATGCAGCATACCGTCAAAATTTTTATAAAAAAATTTACCCCAAAACGACAAAAGGGGAATTTATGTTCTAATAGGGAATTAAACTGTTGTCATCATTTTAAGCAAATGAATATTACTTTTTGAAAGGAAAATTATTCATCTTTTTAGAATTTATTGGGGTTTGTTTTCAAATAAAAGGTTTTATAAAAAATTTTCCCAAAAACGAAAATTGAAACATGGTTTCATTTTATGAATTGAATTTTGTTTCATTTAAGCAAATCGTGTTATACATTCTTGAAGGAAAATTTTAGTTACTTGGACTTGTTGGAAGTATTGAAGTGTGGATACAATCAAAAGTAATATAATAAATATATCCCAAAACACAAATGATAACATGTGTTTTAATAGCTAATTTAAATGTTGTCTTTTTTTTAAAAGCAAATCGTTTTTTAATTTTTAGGACAATTGTTACATCGTACTTCTTAGAGTATTGAGGGGATAAAATCAAAAAGGTTTTATAAAAAATATACCAAAAAAACGACAAATGGTACATGTGTTCTATATAGCTGAATTGAACTGTTGCATCATTCTTAAGCAAATCGTAGTTATTACTTTCTTGAAAATGGACAATTAGTTACGCCGTTTCTTGAAGTATTGAAGGCAGTATAAAATCAAAGTTATATTAAATTATCCAAAAAGACAAATGTGTAATTGTCTAATAGCTGAATTGAACGGTTGAAATCATCTTAAGAAATCGAAATTATTACTTTCCCTTTAAGGACAATTGTTACATGGTTCTTAGAAGTATAAAGTGAAGAACACATAAGAAGTTTATAATAAATAATCCCAAAAAGAAAAAGGGTTAAATGTGTTCTATAACTGAATTGAACTTTTGTATCTTCTTAAGAATCAAAATTATAATTCTTGAAGGCAATTTTTACCCGAACTTTTGAATTGAGGAGTAATACAAATCAAAGTTTTATAATAAATATACCCAAAAACGACAAATGGTAAATTGTTTTTTTTTTTTTTTAAAGCTAATTAATGTTTTTTCTTCAAAGAAAATCAAATTATTACATTCTTGTGGAATTATTACCTTATTTTTAAAAAGTATTAAATTGTTTTTTTAAAAATCAAAGTTTTTTAAAAAATTTTTCCCCAAAAAACGAAAAATTTTGGGTAACATTGTTTATATAGTGAAAAAACTGTTTTCATCATTTAAGCAAATGTAGTTATTACATTTTTAAAGAAAATTTTTTTATGCGCTTTTGAAGTATTGAATGGGGGGGATCCCATCAAAGTTTTTTTAAAAAATAATCCAAAAACGACAATGATAAATGTGTTCTATATAGTGAATAATGTTTTATCATTCAAAAACAATCGTATTTTTTAACATTCTTGAAACAATTTTAATGTATTCTTAGATTTGAATGAGATAAAAATCAAAGTTTTTTTAAATACCCAAAAACGAAATTTTAACATGTGTTTTTTTTATAAATTTGAATGTTGTCTATTCTTAAGCAAATCGTAGTTATTACTTTTTAAAGGAAATTAGTTCTGCGTTTTTAAGTTTGGTGGGGATCCCATCAAAGTTTTATAATAAAATTCCCCAAAAAAGACAAATGAGAAAATGGTTTAAAAGCTTTTTTTTAAATGTTGTCATCATTTTAAAAGCAAATCGTATTATAAATTTTGAAGGACAATTTTTACATCTACTTTTTGAGGTATTGAATTGGGGTTAAAATCAAAGTTTTTTAAAAAAATTAAACAAAAAAAGAAAAAAGGTAAATGTGTTCATATAGCTGAATTGAATTTGTATCTTTTAAGCAAATGGTTTTTACTTTTTTGAAATTTTTTTTTTTCGCTTTTGAGTATTGTGGGAAACCTCAAGTTTTTAAAAAAATCCCAAAAAGAAAAATGAGAAAAGGGTTTTTCTATTAGCTAAAATTAAATTTTGTACATTCTTAAGAAATCGTAATTATTAAATTCTTGTAAGGAAAATTTTGTTACCTCTATTTTTAAAAGTATTAAAGTATTTATCAAATAAAAGGTTTTTTAATAAATATATCCCAAAAAGGGCAAAGGGGAAAAATGTGTTCTTATAGCTAAATTTGCTGTTGTAAAAATTTTAAGAAATCGGTTTTTACTTTTTGAAGGGCAATTAGTTATTGCGAATTGTGGAAAGTATTGAAGTGTGTATACAACTAAAAAGTAATATAATAAATAAAACCCCAAAAAAGACAAATGAGTAACATGTTTCTTTAGCTGAATTAAGTTTCATATTTTAACAAATGTGTTAAAACTTTTTTAAGGAAAAATTTTTTCATGCGTCTTTAGAGGTATTGATGGGGCTACACCCAAAAGTTGTTTAAAAAAATACCCCAAAAACGAAAATGGTAAATGTGTTTTATAGCTAAATTAAGTTGTCATCATTCTTAAAAATTTTCGTGTTATTCATTTTTTGGCAATTTGTTCTTGCGTTTTTTTAAGTTTAAAAGGTGACAATCAAATTTTTTAATATACCCAAAAACGAAAAAGAGAAATTGTGTTTATATGTAAAATTGAATTTGTCTATTTTAAGCAAATGATTTTTTAATTTTTTGGAAATTAGTTCTCGTTTTTTAAAGTTTTGGTGGGAATTTCAAAGTTTTTAAAAAAATATACCCCAAAAACGACAAATGGTAAAATTGTTTAATAGCGGAAATTGAACTGTTTCACATTTTAAGAAACGTATTTTTTTAATTTTGTGGACAAAAGTTACATCGTTTTTTAGAAGTATTGAATAGTATTTCAAAGTTTTATAATAAAATATACCCCAAACGACAAATGGTAAAATGTTCTATTAGCTAAATTGAATGTTTATATTTTAAGAAAATCGATTATTACATTCTTGTAAAAAATTATTTTTACTCGACTTTTGGGGGTATTGAAGTTTTAGTTATAAAATCAAAATTTTAAAATATACCCAAAAAAAGAAAAAGGGAAATGTTTTATAAAGTAAATTTAAATGTTGTATCATTTTAAGCAAATCGTAGTTATAAATTTTTTTAACAATTAGTATTCGAACTTTGGAGTATTGAATTTTGGTTTAAAATAAAAAGTTTAAAATAATAACCAAAAAACGACAAAGAGAAATGTGTTTATTAGCTGATTAAATTTTTTGTTCTTTCTTCAAAATTGAGTTACATTTTAAGGGGACAATTATTTCATGCTTCTTCTTAAAAGTATTGTTTTGGGATACTCAAGTTTTTAATTTTTTTCCCAAAAACGCAAATGAGTAAAATGTGTTCTATATAGCTGAATTGAATGTTGTATCATTCTTAAGCAAATCGTTTATTACATTCTTGTAAGGACAATTAGTTCACTGCGTTACTTTTTGATAGTTTGAATTTGTAGGATACAAATCAAAAGTTTTATAATAATATATCCCAAAAACGACAAATAGGTAACATGTGTTCTATATGCTGAATTGAACTGTTGTCATCATTCTTAAGCAAATCGTAGTTTTTACATTTTTAAGGACAATTAGTTACTTGCGAACTTTTGAAGTATTGAAGTGTGGGTTATAAATCAAAGTTTTATAATAAATATATCCAAAAACGACAAATGAGTAACATGTGTTCTATATAGCTGATTGAACTGTTGTATCATTTCTTAAGAAATGTAGTTTTTACATTCTTGTAAGGACAATTAGTTACTGCGAACTTGTTTAAGTATTGAAGTGTGGTATAAATCAAAGTTTATAAAAATTTATCCCAAAAAACGAAAAAGGGAGTAACATGTGTTCTATTTTAGCTGAATTGAACTGTTGTCATCATTCTTAGCAAATCGTAAGTTTATTAAAATTCTTGTAAGGACAATTTGTTACTTGCGTACTTTTGAGAATTTTGGAGGTAACAATCCAATAATTTTATAATAAAATATCCCAAAAACGACAAATGGTAACATGTGTTCTATTAGCTAAATTGAACTGTTGTCATCATTCTTAAGCAATCGTAGTTATTACATTTTGAAAGGACAATTAGTTACATGCGTTCTTCTGAGAAGTATTGAATTGATCAATCAAAGTTTATAATAAATATATCCAAAAAACGACAAATGGTAAATTGTTCTATATAGCTGAAATTGAACTGTTGTCTTCATTCTTAAGCAAATCGTATTATTACATTCTTGAAAAGACAATTAGTTAATCGTACTTTTAGAAGTATTGAATTGTAGTATACAAATCAAAGTTTTATAATAATATATCCCAAAAAAAACGACAAGAGTAACGGGGGTTTTTCTTATAGCTGAATTGAATTGTTGTCATCTTTCTTAAGAAATCGTAGTTATTAACATTTTTTTAAGGACAATTAGTTAATTCGTATTCTTTAAAGTATTGAATGTTGTTAAAATAAAAATTGTTAAAAAAATTTATCCCAAAAACGACAAATAGTAAAATGTGTTTATATAGTGAATTGAATGTTGTCATCTTTTCAAGCAAATCGTAGTTATACATTCTTTAAGGAAATTAGTTATCTTACTTTAAAAGTATTGAGTTGGGATACAATCAAGGTTTATAATAATTATCAAAAAACGGAACAAATGAGTAAATGTGTTCATATTGCGAATTGAAATGGTTGTCACTTCCCTTAAAGCAAATCGTATTATACATTTTGTAGGCCAATTTTATGCGAAACTTCTTAGAAGTATTGAATGGTTTAAATAAAAAGTTTTAATAATAACCAAAAACGACAAAGGATAAATGTTTCTATATAGCTGAATTGAACTGTTTTTATCATTCTTAGCAAATTCGTAGTTATTACCATTTTTTAAAGGAAAATTTTGTTATCTTACTTCTTGAAGTATTGTGGTGAGTTTTACATCAAAGTTTTATAAAAATATATCCCAAAAACGACAAATGAGTAAATGTGTTCTATATAGCTGAATTGAACTGTTGTCATCATTCTTAAAAAAAATCGTAAAATTAAAATTCTTGTAAGGACAATTGTTCACTCTATTTTAGAAGTATTGAAGTTAATTATACATCAAAGGTTTATAATAAATATATCCAAAACGACAAATGGTGTAAAATGTGTTCTATATAGTTAAATTTTGAAACTGTTTCATCATTCTTAAGCAAATCGTGTTATTTCATTCTTGAAGGACAATTAGTTACTTGCGAACTGTTGGAAGTATTAAAGGGGAGGTATACAATCAAAAGAAATTTAAATAAATTTATATCCAAAAAACGACAAATGGTAACATTGTTCTATTTAGCTGAATTGAACTTTGTCATCATTCTTAAGCAAATCGTAGTTATTACATTTCTTGTAACGACAATAGTTACATGCTTTCTTCTTAGAAGTATTGACTGAGGCATACCATCATAAGTTTTAATTAAATATAACCCAAAAACGAAAATTTGGTAATATGTGTTTCTATATACTGAATTGAACTGTTGTATCATTTCTTAAACAAATCGTATTTATTACATTCTTGTAAGGACAATTAGTTACTTCGTATTTTAGAAGTATTGAGTGTAGTATACAAATCAAGTTTTTAATAAATATATCCAAAAACGACAAATTGTACATATGTTCTATATACTGAATTAAAATGTTGTCTTTTCATTCTTAAGCAATCGTTTATTTACATTCTTGTAAGGACAATTAGTTACTTGCGAACTTGTTGGAAGTATTGAAGTGTGGGTTATACAACTCAAATTAAAAATAAAAAATATTATCCCAAAACAAAAATGAGTAACATGTTGTTCAATTAGCTGAATTGAACTGTTGTCACCCATTCTTAAGCAAATCGTGGGTTATTACATTTTGTAAGGACAATTAGTTACTGCGCTTGTTAAGTATTGAAGTGTTGGGTATCCAATAAAAAGTTTATAATAAATATATCCAAAAACGACAAATGGTAAAGTGTTCTATTAAGCTGAATTGAATGTTGTCATCATTCTTAAGCAAATCGTTATTATTACATTCTTGAAAGGACAATAGTTACATCTTTCTTCTTAAAAGTATTGAATGAGTATAAAAATCAAAGGGTTTTATAATAAATATATCCCAAAAACGACAAATGGTAATATGTGTTCTATATAGCTGAATTGAACTGTTGTCATCATTCTTAAGCAAATCGTATTTACATTCTTTAAAGGACAATTAGTTACTTCGACTTTTGATTATTGAAGTGTAGTATACAATCAAAGTTTTATAATAAATATATCCAAAAACGACAAATAGTAACATGTGTTCTATATAGCTGAATTAATGTTGTCATCATTCTTAAGCAAATCGTAGTTATTACATTTTTGTAAGGACAATTATTACTTGGCGAACTTTTGAGGTATTGAATTGTAGGTATAACTCAAAAGTTTTAAAATTTAAATAAACCCAAAAACGACAAATGAGTAACATGTGTTCTAAATAGCTAAATTTGGGAACTGTTGTCATCATTCTTAAGCAAATCGAAGTTATTACATTTTTTAAAGACAATTGTTCATGCGTTCTTCTTAGAATTTATTGATGCAGGCATACCAGTCAATAGTTTTATAATAAATATATCCCAAAAACGACAAATGAGTAATATGTGTTCTATATAGCTGAATTGAACGGGTTGTATCATTCTTAAGAAATCGTAATTATTACATTCTTGTAAGGACAATTTGTTACACTCGTACTTCTTAGGAAATTGAAGTGAATTTATAAAATAAAATTTTTTATAATAAATATATCCCAAAAACGACAAAGTTTTAAAATGTGTTCATATAGCTGAATTGAACTGTTGTCTCATTCTTAAGCAAATCGTGTTATTCATTATTGTAAGGCCCATTAGTTATTGCGAACTTTTTGGGAATATTGAAGTTTTTGGTAAAAAAACAAAAAATAATATAAAATTTAAAACCCAAAAAAAGACAAATGAGTAACAGTGTTCAAATTTAGCTGAATTAATGTTGTCTTATTTTAAAGCAAATCGTAGTTATTACATTCTTGAAAGACATTAGTTAATTGCGTTTTTTTAAAGTATTGAATGAGGACCATCAAAGTTTTATAATAAATATACCCCCAAAAACGACAAATGAGAAATATGTTTTATATGGAAATTTAAAATTTTTTCATCATTTTAAGAAATCGATTTTTTAATTTTTGAAAGGCAATTAGTTACACCGTCTTTTTGAAATTGAAGTGTTTTTAAAAAAAATAAAAGTTTTATAATAAAATATCCCAAAAAAACGAAAAATTGTAAATTTTTTTCTTATAGTGAATTGAACTGTTGTAAATTTTTAAAGAAAAATCGAAATTTTACATTTTGAAAGGGACAATTAGTTATTGGGCTTGTTGGAAGTTTGAATGTGGGTATCAACTAAAAAGTTATAATAAATATATCCCCAAAAACGACAAAGGGTAACATGTGTTCTATATACTAAATTTGAACTGTTGTCATTCATTCTTAGCAAATCGAATTTATACTTCTTTATGGACAATTGTTTAATTGCGTCCTTAAAAGGTATTGAATTGAGGCATACCATCAAAGTTTTTAATAAATAAACCCAAAAACGAAAAAATGAGTAAATGTGTTCTATTAGCTGAATTTGAACTGTTGTATCATTCTTAAGAAATCGTAATTTTACATTCTTGTAAGGAAATTTGTTACACTCTACTTCTTAAAGTATTGAAGTGAAGTTATACAAATCAAAGGTTTTAAATAATAAATTTATCCAAAACGACAAATGTGTAACATGTGTTCAATTTAGCTGAATTAAAATGTTGTCTTTATTTTAAAAGCAAATCGTGTTTTTACATTCTTGAAGGAATTAGTTACTGCTTTCTTTTTGAAGTATTGAATGGGGATAATCAAATTTTTATAAAAAATTACCCCAAAAACAACAATGGTAATTGTTTTTTAATGCTGAAAATGTTGAATATTCTTAAGCAAATGTATTATTTAATTTTGTAAGGGACAAAAAGTTACATCGTTTTTTAAAATTTTTTGAATGAGATAAAAATCAAATTTTTAAAAATATATCCCAAAAACGACAAATAGTAAAGGTTTCTATATGCTAAATTGACCTGTTTATCATTCTTAAGAAAAATCGAATTATTCATTTTGTAAGGCAATTGTTCCTTCACTTTCTAAGAGGTTTGTTGGGTATAAAAATAAAAAGTTATAATAAATATTTTCCAAAAAAACGACAAATGGTAACATGTGTTTAATAGGGGAAATTAAATTGTTGTCTCTTTTTACAAATCAGTTAAAACATTCTTTAAGGACAATTTTTACATGCTACATTTAGAGGTTTTGAATTTAGGCATATCACTAAAAATTTTTGTAAAAATTTTACAAAAAAAAAAACAAAAAAAAATTCAGTGTTCTATATAGCTAAAATTGAACTGTTTCTCATTCTTAACAAACATTATTAAAAATTTTAGGGACAATTGTTTATTTTTTCCCCCCTTAGAATAGTGGTGGGGCCCCAACCAGTCTAAGTTTTATAAAAAATATTCCCAAAAACGACAAATGAGTAATATTGGGTTTATATAGCTGTTTTGAATTTTGAAATCATTTTTAAAGAAAATGTAATTTTTAATTTTTTAAGGAAAAATTTGTTACATCGTACTTCTTAGAAGTTTGAAGTGAAAAATCAAATTTTTATAAAAAAATATACCCCAAAAAAACGACAAAGGTAACATGTGTTTTATAGCTGTTTTTGAACTGTTGTTTTTTCTTAAGAAAATCAATTATTCTTTCTTGTAAGAACATATTACTTGCAAATTGTTGAAGTATTAAAAGTGTTGGAACAATAAAAATAATTAATAAATATACCAAAAACGACAAATGGTAAATGTGTTTAATTAGCGAATTAAATGTTGTCTCTTTTCTTAAGAAAATCGATTTTACATTTTTGTAACCAATTGTTACTGCGTTTTTAAAAGTATTGAAGCAGGTGTATAAGTTTTATAATAATATACCCAAAAACGACAAATGAGAATATTTTTTATAGCTGAATTAAAAATTTTTTTACCCTTTTTGCAAATGAAATTTATTAATTCTTGTAAGGAAATTATTTTCACTGTATTCTTAAAATTATTGAAGTGAGTTTACAAATAAAAGTTTTAAAAAAAAATTACCCCAAAAACAAAAAATTTTGTAACTGTTTTCTATATCTAAAATTGAACTTTGTCTCATTTTTAAAGCAATCTAGTTATTACATTTTGTAAGGACAATTGTTACTTGGACTTGTTGGAAGTATTGAAGTGTGGTATACAACTAAAAAGTAATAAATAAATATACCCCCAAAAACGCAAAGGGAAAAAATTGGTTTTATACTGAATTGAATTTTTGTCTCATTTTAGCAAATAAGTTATTACTTTTTAAAGGCAATTTTTTAATGCGTCCTTTAGATTTTGGGGTGAGGCATTCCATCATTCTAAGCAAATCGTAGTTATTACATTCTTTAGGACAATTAGTTACTCGTACTTTTAGAGTATTGAAGTGAGATACATCAAAGTTTTATAATAAATATATCCAAAAACTTCAAATGAGTAATATGTGTTCTATATAGCTGAATTGAACTGTTGTCATCATTCTTAAGAAATCGTAATTATTACATTCTTGTAAGGACAATTAGTTACTCGTACTTCTTAGAAGTATTGAAGTGAAGATACAATCAAAGGTTTTATAATAAATATATCCCAAAAAACGACAAATGTGTAACATGTGTTCTATATAGCTGAATTGAATTGTTGTCATCATTCTTAAGCAAATCGTAGTTATTACATTCTTGTAAGGACAATTAGTTACTTGCGAACTTGTTGGAAGTATTGAAGTGTTGTATACAACTCAAAGTATATAATAATATATCCCAAAAACGACAAATGGAGTAACATGTGTTTTAATTAGCTGAATTGAACTGTTGTCATCATTCTTAAGCAAATCGTAGTTATTACATTCTTGTATGGACAATTAGTTACATGCGTTCTTCTTAGAAGTATTGAAGTGCAGCATACAGTCATAAGTTTTATAATAAATATATCCCAAAAACGACAAATGGTAATATGTGTTCTATATAGCTGAATTGAACTGTTGTCATCATTCTTAAGCAAATCGTAATATTACATTCTTGTAAGGACAATTAGTTACTGCGAACTTGTTGGAAGTATTGAAGTGTAGGTATACAACTCAAAATTTAATATAATAAATATATCCCAAAAACGACAAATGTAGAAATGGTGTTCCTAAAAGTGAATTAAAATGTTTCAAAACAACAAATGGATAACATTTTTTTAGAAATGTTTACATCTTAATCTTAAGGTTTAATTTACTTTCCCTAAAATTTTTTTAATTTCCCCCAAAAGAAAATGAGTAACATGTTTATAAAGTAATTAAATTTTCCATTTACAAATGTAGTATTTATTCTTTAGGAAAGTTTACTTGGCAAATTGGGGAAATATTAATTGGGTACAATAAATTTTAAATTATTCAGAAAGAAAAGGTAAAGTTATCAAATTTAAATGATTTAAAAATTTCCAACGTAACAATGTGTTATAATTGTAAGCAATTAGTTTTCTTCTTCTTAGGTATTAATCCTTTTTAAGTTAATTTTAATAAATTTTAAAGAAAGTAAAAATAAAAGGTTATATATAATTACAAAAATTTAAAAATGTAATATTCTTTGTTGGAAAATTTGTTTCATCTTTTTAAAAAAGTATTATCACATCCAGATAAGTTTAATTTAAATATCCAAACGACAAATATAAAATGTGTTATAATTACTAATTGAAATCACTTAAGCAAATGTGTATTTACATTCTTGTAAAAAATTATTACTTGCTTTCATTTTAGAGTATTATACTCCATATAATTATATTCATATTCCAAGAAGATGATTTGGGCTATATGCAATTTAAATTTATCATTCAACAAATCGAAATTTAACATTTTTTAAAGGAAAATTAGTTTCTCATTTAATTAAAGTGTAGTTATAAAAATTTCATGTTTATAATAATTTTCCCAAACAAAATTTGTTGGGTTATTAGTGATATAGTTGAATAATAATTTATAAAACCAAAGTAATATTTTTATATCAAGAACGGGGTATCATTGTTTAAAAGTTATTAAATTGTACATTATACTTGGATTATAATTTTGTAAGGACAAGTTGTATACATACAATTTAATTTTAAATTTTAAAAAAAAATAAAAGTTTTTAAATTACAAAAAAATGAAAAATGAGAAGTGTTTTTAATTTTAAAATTTTTGGGCTTTTTTTAAGAAATGAATTTTCAGTTTAAAATGGAATTATTTATCCAAAAGAAATTTGGGGTAACCCCCGAAAATTTTATAATTAAAAAAAACGAAAATATTAATTTTAAATAAATTCCCCTTTTAAAATTTTAAGAAAACAATTTAAAATTTTTAAAAATTTTAAAACGATTTTTAAAGTTTAAGGGGGGAAATAAAGGTTTTATAATTTTAAAAAACGAAATGTTAACATTTTTTTAAAATAGTAATTGAATGTTGCTTTTTAAAAGAAACTAAAATTTAATTTTTAAAACAAAAAAAATTGGAAAGTTGGAATTATTGAAGGGGGGGTTCAACTAAAAGAAATAATAAAAAACCCCCAAAAAAAAAATAGTAAATGGTTCTTTAGGTTTAAAATGGATACGTAAAATTAAATTTATTAATCAAAAAGGAAATTTATTATTGTCTATTAGTTTTATTAAAGTGTTTAAAAAACAAGATTTTTTTTAAAAATTATCCCAAAAAAAAATTTGAATGGGGTTTAATGGGAAATTAAAAGTTTTTATTTTTTAAGCAAATGAGTAAATTTTAAAAATAGTTTTGGGAACTTTTTGGGGAATTTTGAATGTAGTAAAAAATCAAAAAAATTTAAATAAATTTCCAAAAAAAAAATAGTCATGTTTTTCTAATTTTTAATAAATTTTCCCCCAAAGCAAAGTGTTATTTAATTCTTAGTTGTTAATTTTTTTTCTTTTAAAGTTTTGAATACTCCGTAAAGATTTTAAATTCCCCCAAAAAGAAAAAGAAATAGTTTTTATCATAATTAATTTTCAAAACCAAAAATTTTTTATTACCATTTTAACTTTTTTTCATCTTTTTTTAGAAGTATTTTGGTGGGCAAAAAAAAAAAAAAAAAAACATCAAATTTTTATAAAATATACCCAAAAAAAACGAAAAATGAGAAATATGTTTTATATGTAAATTTGAATGTTGTATATTTTAAAAAAAATGGGTTTTATTACATTTTTAAAGGAAAATTTGTTACATGTTTTCTTAAAGTATTGAAGTAAAGCAAAAAAAATTTTTTATAATAAAATATATCCAAAAAACAAAAAAGGTTAAATGTGTTCTATATAGTAAATTAAATTTTGGGTATCTTTTCTTAAAAAATCGAAATATTCTTTTTTGTAAGGAAATTAGTTTTGGAATTTGTTGGAAGATTAAAGTGTTGGTAAAACTCAAAAGAAATTTAAAAAATTTTAATCCCAAAAAGAAAAAGGGTTTAAAGGTTTTTCTTTCTTTAAAAATTTTGTTCATTTTTTGCAATTAGTTATTACTTTTTGAAGAAATTAGTCATCTTCTTCTTAAATTTTTAAAAAAAATCCCAAACAATTTAAAATAAATTATAAGGAAAATAGAATTGTTTTCATACTAAGAATGTTTTAATTTTTAGCAATGAATTAAACTTTTTGGGATATTAGTTATGTATACTTAATTTATTAATTTAAAAACAAATAAAAGTTTTTAAAAAATAAATCCAAAAAACAAAAGAAAATGTGTTTTATCTGAAAAACTGTTATCAAATTTTAAGAAATGTAGATCATTTCAAATAAAAATTATTTAAAACTTTTTTAGAATTTGGGGTCGTATAAGCTAATTTTATTTTAAATTTCCCCAAAAACGA
>JARBHB010000406.1:0-13590 GCA_029891345.1 Dryococelus australis | reverse complement strand
TTTCAAAAAAAAACCCATGAAAAAAATGTCCTTAAAGAATTTAAAAAACAGATTTGTTAAGAATATGACACGTTCAATTCAGCTATAAGCCCAAAAGTTCTCATTTGTGGGTTTTTGGGTTTATTTATTAAAAAAATTTTTGGGGTATGCCTCCTTCAAACCTTAAGAAGTAGCATTTAAAATTGTCTTAAAATTTTGTAAAAACTACGATTTGTTAAAAGAATAATGAAACATTTCAATCAGCTATATGAAACATGTTACTCTTTGTTTTTTTTGGGTATTTTATTTTTAAAACTTTTTTGTTGTATCCTACAATTTCAAATCCAAGAAAAAACCCATGAACTAATTGTTTTTTCAAGAATGAATAACAGTTTGTTTTAAAAATTTATGAAACGTTAAATTGCTATATAGAACCATGTTATTCATTTGTCGTTTTGGGAATAATATTAAAAATTTTATGTTATCCCTTTTTAATACTTCAAAGAATACGAGTAACTTTGCCTTACAGAATGAATACCTACGTTTTGCAAGAGATGACAAAGTTAAATAAGCTATTTAAAAAACCATTTTACTCATTTTCGTTTTGGTTATTTTTTAAAAACTTTTGAATTGTATGCCTAAATCAACTTCTAAGAAATACCAGTAAAAATTTTTCTTTAAAAATGAAAAAACTCGATTTGCTAAGAATGATGAAAAGTTCAATTCGGGCTATTAGAACCCTTTTACTCATTTGTCGTTTTTGGGATTATTTATTTAAATTTTTGGGTTTTTATTCCACACTTAAATACTTTAAAAAATTACGAAGAATAAGTCCTTTACATAAATTTTAATAACTACGATTGTTAAGAAGGGGAAAATAGTTCAATTAGCTATATAGAAACATGTATCCATTTTCGTTTTTGGTTTATATTTATTAAAAAATTTTGATGGTATGCCTACACATCAATACTTCTAAGAAAACGCTGTAACAATTTTCCTTCAAGAGTAATAACTACGATTTGCTTAAAAATGATGACACTTTCAATTCAGCTATATAGACACATGTATTCATTTGTCTTTTTTTGGGTGAATTTTTTTAAAAAATTTTGAGGTTTCCCTACACTTCAATACTTTAAGAAGTACGCATGTAAAAACGCCCTTACAAAAATTTTAAATAACAACGATTTGTTAAAAGAATGATGACAAAGTTAAATTTAGCTTTAGTACAATGTATTCATTTGCGTTTTTGGGAATTTTTATTAAAAATTTTTAAAAGTGGTATCCCTACACTTCAATTCTCTAGAAGTACGCATGAAAAATATTTGTCTTACAGTTGTAATAACTACGATTGCTTAAAGAATGATAAAAACAGTTAAATTTCAGCTTTTATAAAATAATTTTTCCATTTGTCTTTTTTTTGGGTTATATTTAGTATAAAATTTTTGAGTTGAAACTACACTACATATGCTTAGAAGAACGCATGTAAAATTGCCTTACAAAAATGTAATAATACATTTGTTAAAGGGAATTTGAAACTTCAATTGCATATAGAAATTTTTTACTCCTTTCGTTTAGGATTGTATTTATTACAAAACTTTTGAGGGTTGCTTACACTTCATACTTCTAAGAATACCAGGCATCTAATTGTCCTCAAGATTGTAATGTTACATTTTTTTAAGAATGTTGAAACAGTTCAATTCAGCTATTTAAAACACATGTTACTCTTTGTTTTTTTTTGGGGATATATTTTTTTTTTAAAACTTTTTAGTGTTACCCTACAATTAATACTGCCAAGAAAACCCATGAAAACTAATTGTCCTTCAAGAATGTAATAACAACGATTTTTAAAGATTATGAAAACAGTTCAATTCAGTATATAGAACAATGTTACTATTTGCGTTTTTGGGATATATTTTATTACAAAACTTTTGACTTTAGCCTTCACTTAAATACTTTAAGAAGTACGATGTAAAAAATTGCCTTACAAAAATGTAATACCTACGTTTTTTTTAAGAATGAGACAACAGTTAAATACGTATTAGAAACATTTTTATCTTTTGTCTTTTTTTAAGGATATATTTATTAAAATTTTTGAATTGTATGCCTACGAATCAACATTTAAAAAAATCCTGTAACAAATTGTTTTTTTCAAAAATGCAATAACTACGATTTGCTTAAGAAGGGTGAAACAGTTCAATTCGGTATGGGAAATTTTTACTCATTTGTCGTTTTTGGGATATATTTAATTTCAAAACTTTTGCTGGTTTCCGACACTCAAATTCTAAAAAAAATACGAATGTAACAAATTTCTTTACAAGAATGCAAAAAACTAGATTCGCTCAAAAAAGGATGCAATAGTTCAATTCAGCTATATAGACACATGTTTCATTTATCGTTTTTGGGTTATTTTTTAAAAAACTTTTGACTGGTATGCCTAAAATCAATACTTTAAGAAATACCCCGGTAAAAATGCCCTTACAAAATGAATAACTCGATTTGCTTAAGAATGATGACAACTTCTTTTTCAGTATTGAAAAAAATTTTACTCTTTTGTCGTTTTTTGGGATTATTTTAAAAATTTTGGGTTTTAATCTACCCAATATTCAAAAAAGTACGCATGTAAATAATGTCCTTAAAAGAATTTAAATAATTTTGATTTGTTAAGAAGATGAACTTTTAATTCAGTTTTTAAAAAATTTCAATATCTATTTGTTTTTTTGGGTTTTATTATAAAAACTTTTGGGGGTTTTCCTAACTTCAATTTTAAGAATCGCTTTAAAATTTGTCTTAAAAAATTTGTAATAATACGATTTGAAAAGAATAATGACAACAGTTCAATTCAGTATATGAACACATGTTATCTTTTTTGTTTTTTTGGGTTATATTTTTTTTAAAAACTTTTTTGTTTATCCTAAATTTCAATACTCAAGAAAACCCATGAATAATTGCCCTTACAAAAAATTAATAACAAGATTTGTTTAAAATTTGAAAACGTTCAATTCAGCTTATAGAACACATGTTATTCATTTGTCGTTTTTGGGTATATTTACAAAATTTTTGGGGATTTATCCTTCACTTAAATTTTTTCTAAGAAGGCATGAACAAAATTGCCTTAAAAGAATGTATCTACATTTCTTAAGAATGATACAACTTTCAATCAGCTATATAGAACACAGTTCTCTTTTTTTTTTCTTTTGGTTAATTTATTACAAAATTTTTAAAATGTTGCATAATCAAAATTCTAAGAAAAAAACCCATGTAAAAAAATTTTTTTTAAAAGAATGAATAACTACGTTTGTTAAAAGAATGATGACAACAGTTCAATTGGCTATATAGAACCTTTTACTTTTTGTTTTTTTTGGGGGTATATTTATTAAAAACTTTTGTGGTTTTGCCCATCAATTTTCTAAGAATACGAATGAATTTTTGCCCTTAAAAGTTTTGAATAACTACGATTGCTAAGAAGGATGCAAAGTTCAATTCGCTATTAGAAAAATTGTTTCATTTTTTTTTTGGTTTATTTTTTAAAAAAACTTTTAAAGGTTGCTAACTCAATTTTTAAAAAAAAAACCCGAACTAATTGTCCTTACAAATTAAATTTTAACCGTTTGTTAAAAATGAGACCCCCTTTCAATTCGCTATATAGACACATTTTACTCATTTGTTTTTTTTGGGTTATTTATTTAAAATTTTTTGGTTTAACCTAAAATTAAATACCAAAGAATTACCCATAAAAATAAGTCCTTACAAGAATTAAAAAAAACATTTGTTAAAAAAATGACCGTTCAATTATTATAGACACATGTTCTCATTTGCGTTTTTGGGTTATTTTTTTAAAAAACTTTTGAGGGGTATGCCTTCACTTCAATACTCAAAGAAGTACGATGTAAAATTTTTGTCTTAAAAAGATTGTAATACTACGATTGCTTAAAAAGATGAAAAACGTTCATTCAGTATATAGAAACATGTTATCTTTTGCTTTTTTTGATTATATTTATTAAAATTTGATTGTATTCAACACACAATTTTTTAGAAAACGAGTACAAATTGCCCTTACAGAATGAATAACTCTTTTTGTTTAGAAGATGACAAAGTTCAATTAGTATATAGAAAACATTTTATCATTTCTTTTTTGGTTTATTTATTACAAAACTTTTTGGAGGTTGTTACACTAAAATACTTTAAGAAAAAACCCGGGTCTAATTGTCCTTAAAAGATTGTAATTTTACGATTTTTTTAAAGAATGATGACAACAGTTCATTCAGCTATATAGAAACATTTTACTCATTTTTTGTTTTGGGGGATTATTTTATTTTAAAAATTTTTTAGTTGATCCCTAAATTAAAACTCCAAGAAAAAACCCATGAATAAGTCCTTAAAAGAATTAATAACAACGATTTGTTAAAAAATTTATGACAACAGTTCAATTCGATATAGAACACATTTTATTCATTTGTCGTTTTTGGGTAAAAATTTATTAAAAATTTTTTGAGTTTATGCCTTACTTCAATTTTTAAGAAGTTAGTAAAATTGCCTTACAAAAATGTATACTACGATTTGCTTAAGAAATGAAACGTTCAATACGGGCTATATAAAAACACAGTTATCATTTGTCTTTTTAAGGATAATTTATTAAAAATTTTAATTGTTGCCTACGAATAACACTTCTAAGAAATAACATGTAAAAAATTGTTTTACAAGATGCAAAAAAACTCGATTTGTTAAAAATGATGACAACGTTCAATTGGGAATATAAAAAATTGTTACTCTTTTGTCTTTTTTGGGGTATATTTATTCAAAATTTTTTGCTGGTTTCCGACACATCAATACACCCTAAAAAAATCGAATGTAACAAATTGCCCTTACAAAAATGCAAAAACTTCGATTCGCTCAAGAAGGAGAAAATTTGTTAAATTCAGCTTATGAAAAATGTATCTATTATCTTTTTGGGGTTATATTTATTACAAAACTTTTTGACTGGTATGCCTAACATCAATATTTAAGAAATAGCATGTAATAATTGTCCTTAAAAAAGAATAACTACGATTTGCTTAAGAATGATGAAACGTTAATTCGTATATAAAAACCCCTGTTCTCATTTGTTTTTTTTGGATTTTTATTAAAAAAATTTTGACTGGTATGCCTACCCCAAAACTTCTAAAATAGTGTAAAATTGCTTACAAGAATTTTTAAAAACTACGATTTTTAAAAGATGATGACAAAAAATTAAAATTAGTATATAAACAATTTACTCTTTGTCGTTTTTGGGATATATTTATTAAAATTTTTGGGGTTGTATACATAATAATTCTAAGAAAACGCATGTAATAATTGCCCTTACAAAAATGAAATAACTACATTTGTTTAAAAATGATGAAAAATTAAAAACCCTATAAGAACCATGTTACTCTTTTGTCTTTTTGGGTTTATTTTTTCAAAACTTTGATGGTATTCCACCTAAATATTTAAAATACGATGAACTAATTGTCCTTAAAAGAATGAATAACTACGATTGCTAAGAAGATGACAAATTAATTCGCTATATAAAAAACCAATGTTCTCTTTTCGTTTTTTTATTTTTTATTCAAAACTTTGGGGTATCCCTACCTAAATTCTTCAAAAATACCCCTGTAAAAAATTGCCCTTACAAAATGTAATAACTACGATTTGTTTAAAGAATGATGAAACAGTTAAATTTCAGCTTTATAGAAACATTTTACTCTTTTCTTTTTTTGGGATTATTTATAAAAAACTTTTGGTTTAAATACACTTCAATATTCTAAGAAGCTGTAAAAATGTCCTTACAAGAATTTTTAACAAAATTTGCTTAAGAATTTAAAAAACGTTCAATTCGTAATAGACACATGTTCTCATTTGCTTTTTGGGGAATATTTATTAAAAATTTTTGAGGGTTCCCTAATTCATTCTCTAAGAAGTACCATGAAAAGGTCATTAAAAGTTGTAATTACGATTGTTAAGAATGTGAAAAAACAGTTCAATTCAGCTTATGAAACATGTTACTCATTTTGTTTTTTTTGGGATAATTTATTTTAAAACTTTTGTTGTATACTACATAAATACTGCCAAAAAAACCATGAACTAATTGTCTTACAAGAATGTAATAACCCCATTGTTTAAATTATGAAACGTTAAATTAGCTATATAGACAATGTTTCATTATCGTTTTTGGGTATATTTATTACAAAACTTTGAGGGTTCCCTTCTCAATATTCTAAAAAATAGCTGTAACAATTGCCCTTACAAGAATGTAATAATACGTTTTGTTTAAAGAATGATGACAACAGTTAAATTCGATATAGAACACATGTTTATCATTTGTTTTTTTTGGATATTTTTTTTTTAAAACTTTTTGTTGTATACCTCAATTAAATACTGCAAGAATAACACATGCAACAATTGTCCCTTACAAGAATGTAAAAAACCAACGATTTTTGTTTAAGAATTATGACAAAACAGTTAAATTCGCTTATAAAAACCTGTTATCTTTTGTCTTTTTTGGGGTTATATTTATTACAAAATTTTGACTGTTTATGCCTTCTTTTCAATCTTTAAAAAATACGCTTTTAACAAAATTGTCCTTCAAGAATTAATACCTCGTTTTGCTTAAGAATGATGCCAACAGTTAATCAGTTTATATAGAAACATGTTATCATTGTCTTTTTGGTTTTTTTACAAACTTTAATTGTATGCCTAAATCAAACTTCAAAGAATAACATGAAAACTAATTTTTTCCTTACAAGAATGAATAACTACGATTTGTTAAGAATGTAAAAACAGTTAAATTCGGTATATAAAACACTGTTACTCTTTGTCTTTTTTGGGTAATTTTTTTAAAACTTTTGATGGTTTTCCAAAATAAAATACTCTAAGAAGTACGCATGTAAATAATTGTCCTTACAAGAATTTTAATAAACAACGTTTTGCTTAAGAATGATGACAAAAGTTCAATTCAGTATATGAACATGTTACTCATTGTCGTTTTTGGGATATATTTTTTAAAAACTTTTGGTGTATCCTACACTTCAATATCTGTAAAAGAACCATGTAAAATTGTCCTTACAAGTGTAAATAACACGATTTGCTTAAAAAATGATGAAAAGTTCAATTCAGCTATATAGAAACATGTTATCTTTGTCGTTTTTGGGATATTTTTAAAAACTTTTGGTTGCTTACACTTCAATACTTTAAGAAGTAAATGCACTAATTGTCCTTACAAAAATTGTAATACTACGATTTGCTTAAGAATGTTTGACAAACAGTTCAATTCGCTATAAGAAACATGATACTCATTTGTCGTTTTGGATTTATTTTTTAAAAAACTTTTTGAGGTTATGCTACACTTCAAAAACTTCTAAGAAGTACCATGTAAATATTGCCCTTACAAGAATGAAATAATTACGATTTTTAAGAATGATGGAAAAATGTTTCAATTCAGTATATAAAAACATTTACTCTTTGTTTTTTTGGGATTTATTTTTACAAAATTTTGATGGTTTACTAAATTCAATAATCCTTCTAAGAATAACATGTAACTAATTGTCCTTACAAGATTGTAATAACTACGATTTGCTAAGAATGATGACAACAGTTCAATTCAGCTATATAGAACACATGTTTCATATTGTCGTTTTTGGGTATATTTATTATAAAACTTTGAGTGTATGCCTACAATTCAATACTGCTAAGAATACCCATGAAATAATTGTCCTTACAAGAATGTAATAACTACGATTTGCTTAAGAATGATGACAACAGTTCAATTTTCAGCTATATAGAACACATGTTACTCATTTGTCGTTTTTTGGGATATATTTATTACAAAACTTTGAGTGGTATCTACACTCAATACTCTAAGAAATACGCATGTAACTAATTGTCCTTAACAAGACCTTACAAGAATGTAATAACTACGATTTGCTTAAGAATGATGACAACAGTTCAATTCAGCTATATAGAACACATGTACTCATTTGTCGTTTTTGGGATTATTATTTATAAAAACTTTTGAGTGTATGCTACACTTCAATACTTCTAAGAAGTACGCATGTAACTAATTGTCCTTACAAGAATGTAATAACTACGATTTGCTTAAGAATGATGACAACAGTTCAATTCAGCTATATAGAACACATGTTACTCATTTGTCGTTTTGGATATATTTATTACAAAACTTTTGAATGGTATGCCTACACATTCAATACTTCTAAGAATAACCCCATGTAACTAATTGTCCTTACAAGAATGTAATAACTACGATTTGCTTAAGAATGATGACAACAGTTCAATTCAGCTATATAGAACACATGTTACTCATTTGTCGTTTTTGGATATATTTATTACAAAACTTTTGATGGTATCCTACATTCAATACTCTAAGAAGTACGCATGTAACTAATTGTCCTTACAAGAATGTAATAACTACGATTTGCTTAAGAATGATGACAACATTCAATTCAGCTATATAGAACACATTTACCATTGTCGTTTTGGATTATTTATTACAAACTTTTGAGGTTGCTTACACTTCATACTTCTAAGAAGTACCATGACTAATTGTCCTACAAGAATGTAATATACGATTGTTAAGAATGATGACACAGTTCAATTCAGCTATATAGAACACATGTTACTCATTGTCGTTTTTGGTATATTTATTAAAAACTTTTGATGTATAACACTCAATACTCTAAGAAGTACGCATGTAACTATTGTCTTACAAAATGTAATAACTACGATTTGCTTAAGAATGATGAAACAGTTCAATTCAGCTATATAGAACAAGTTACTCATTTGTCGTTTTGGGATATATTTATTAAAAACTTTTGAGTGTATCCTACACTCATACTTCTAAAGTACGCATGTATAATTGTCCTTACAAGATGTAATACCATTTGCTTAAGAATGATGACAACAGTTCAATTCAGCTATATAGAACACATGTACTCATTTGTCTTTTTGGGATTATTTATTAAAAACTTTTGTGTATTACACATTAATATTCTAAGAAGTACCATGAACTAATTGTCTTACAAGAATGTAATAACTACGATTTGTTAAGAATGATGACAACAGTTCAATTCAGCTATATAGAACACATGTACTCATTTTCGTTTTGGGTATATTTATTACAAACTTTGATGTATGCCTACACATCAATACTTCTAAGAATACCCTGAATAATTGTCCTTACAAGATGTAATAACTACGATTTGCTTAAGAATGATGACAACAGTTCAATTCAGCTATATAGAACACATTTACTCATTTGTCGTTTTTGGGATTATTTATTAAAACTTTTGAGTTATACCTACACTTCAATACTCTAAGAAGTACGCATGTAACTAATTGTCCTTACAAGAATGTAATAACTACGATTTGCTTAAGAATGATGACACAGTTCAATTCAGCTATATAGAACATGTACTCATTTGTCGTTTTTGGGTTATATTTATTAAAAACTTTTGATGGTATGCCTACACTTCAATCTCTAAAAAGTACGCATGTAAATAATTGTCTTACAAGATTGTAATAACTACGATTTGCTTAAGAATGATGAAAACAGTTCAATCAGCTATATAGAATACATGTTACTCATTTGTCGTTTTTGGGATATATTTATATAAAACTTTTGAGTTGTATCATACACTCAAACTTCTAAGAAGTACGCATGTAACAAATTGTCCTTACAACAATGTAATACCTACGATTTGCTTAAGAATGATGAAAACAGTTCAATTCAGCTATATAGAATACATGTTACTCACTTGTCGTTTTAGGATTGTATTTATTACAAAACTTTTGAGAGGTGTGCTTACACTTCAATACTTCTAAGAAGTACCCATGCATCTAATTGTCCTTACAAGATTGTAATGGTTACGATTTGTTTAAGAATAATGACAACAGTTCAATTCAGCTATATAGAACACATGTTACTCATTTGTTGTTTTTGGGATATATTTATTTTAAAACTTTTTTGTTGTATACCTACAATTCAATACTGCCAAGAATAACCCATGCAACTAATTGTCCTTACAAGAATATAATAACAACGATTTGTTTAAGAATAATGACAACAGTTCCATACAGCTATATAGAACACATGTTACTCATTTGTCGTTTTAAGGATATATTTATTTATTACAAACTTTTGAATTGTATGCCTACGAATCAACACTTCTAAGAAATACACATGTAACTAATTGTTCTTTCAAGAATGCAATAAACTACGATTTGCTTAAGAATGAAGACAACAGTTCAATTCGGCTATATAGAACTCATGTTACTCATTTGTCGTTTTTGGGATATATTTATTTCAAAACTTTTGACTGGTATTCCGACACATCAATACTTCTAAGAAATACGAATGTAACTAATTGTCCTTACAAGAATGCAATAACTACGATTCGCTCAAGAAGGATGACAATAGTTCAATTCAGCTATATAGAACACATGTATCTCATTTATCGTTTTTGGGTTATATTTATTACAAAACATTTGACTGGTATGCCTACACATCAATACTTCTAAGAAATACGCCTGTAACTAATTGTCCTTACAAGACTGTAATAACTACGATTTGCATAAGAATGATGACAACAGTTCAATTCAGCTATATAGAACACATTTTACTCATTTGTCATTTTTGGGTTGAATTTATCTTACATCTTGTAAGGACCAATTAGTTACAGGCGTATTTCTTAGAAGTATTGATGTGTAGCATACCAAGTCAAAAGTTTTGTAATAAATATAAACCCAAAAAACGATAAATGAGATACTTGTGTTCTATATAGCTGAATTGAACTATTGTCATCCTTCTTGAGCGAATCGTAGTTATTGCAATCTTGTAAGGACAATTAGTTACATGCGTACTTCTTAGAAGTATTGAAGTGTAGGCATACCACTAAAAGTTTTGTAATAAATTCAACCCAAAAATGACAAATGAGTAACATGTGTTCTATATAGCTGAATTGAACTGTTGTCATCATTCTTAAGCAAATCGTAGTTTTTAAATTCTTGTAAGGACATTATTTACATGCGTACTTCTTAGAAGTATTGAAGTGTAGGTATTAAACTCAAAAGTTTTATAGTAAATATATCCAAAAAACGACAAATGAGATGTTCTATATAGCTGAATTGAACTGTTGTCATCATTCTTAAGCAAATCGTAGTTATTACATTCTTGTAAGACAATTAGTTACATGCGTCTTCTAGCAGTATTGTAGTGTATGATACAACTCAAAAGTTTTATATAAATATATCCCAAAAACGACAAATGGTAACATGTGTTCTATATAGCTGAATTGAACTGTTGTCATCATTTTAAGCAAATCGTAGTTATTACATTCTTGTAAGGACAATTATTACATGCGTACTTCTTGAAGTATTGAAGTGTAGGCATACACTCAAAAGTTTTATAATAAATATAACCCAAAAACGACAAATGAGTAACATGTGTCTATATAGCTGAATTGAACTGTTGTCATCATTCTTAAACAAATCGTAACTATTACATCTTGTAAGGACAATTAGTTACATGCGTACTTCTAGAAGTATTGAAGTGTAGCATACCACTCAAAATTTTAATAAATATATCCAAAACGACAATGAGTACATGTGTTCTATATAGCTGAATTTGAACTGTTGTCATCATTCTTAAGCAAATCGTAGTTATTACATTCTTGTAAGACAATTATTACATGCGTATTCTTAGAGTATTGAATTGTAGGCATACAGTCAAAAGTTTTGTAAATAAATATATCCCAAAAACGACAAATGAGTAACATGTGTTCTATATAGCGATTGAACTGTTGTCATCATTCTTAAGCAAATCGTAGTTATTACATTCTTGTAAGGACAATTAGTTACATGCGTACTTCTTAGAAGTATTAAGTGTAGGCATACAACTCAAAAGTTTTGTATAAATATATTCCAAAAAACGACAAATGAGTAACATGTGTTCTATATAGCTGAATTGAACTGTTGTCATCATTCTTAAGCAAATCGTAGTTATTACAATCTTGTAAGGACAATTATTTACATGCGTACTTCTTAGAAGTATTGAAGTGTAGGCATAAACTCAAAAGTTTTATAATAAATAATCCCAAAACGACAAATGAGTACATGTGTTCTATATAGCTGAATTGAACTGTTGTCATCATTCTTAAGCAAATCGTAGTTATTACATTCTTGTAAGGAAAATTAGTTTACATGCGTATTCTTAGAAGTATTGAGTGTAGGATTAAACTCAAAAGTTTTTATAAATAACCCAAAAACGACAAATGAGTAAATGTGTTCTATATAGCTGATTGAACTGTTGTCATCATTCTTAAGCAAATCGTAGTTATTACAGTCTGTAAGGACAATTAGTTTACATGCGTACTTCTTAAAAGTATTGAAGTGTAGGCATACCAGTCAAATTTTGTAATAAATATACCCAAAAACGAAAATGAGATACATGTTACTATATAGCTGAATTGAACTGTGTCATCATTCTTAAGCAAATGTATTTATTCACTGAAGGACATTGTTAATGCGTATTTTAGATATTAAGATGTAGATACACTTAAAGTTTTATAACTTTATCTAAAAAGAAATGAGTACATGTTTCATAGAATTGAAAATTCCAACCATGATAGCAATCGTTAGTTATTCATCTTGTAAGCAATTTTACATGCGTACTTTATAGAATATTATGCGTCCTTCAAAGTTTTGTATTAAATAAAATACAAAAACACAAAAGAGTACTGTGTCTATTTAGCAATTGAACTGTTGTCATCATTCTTAACAAATCGTATTCATTCTTTAAGACAATAGTTCATGGTCTTCTTAGAATATTGAAGTGTAAATAACTTCAAAAGTTTTAATAATAATCCAAAACGACAAATGATAACATGTGTTTATATAGCTGATTAATTGTATCATTCTTACAAATCGTAGTTATTAATTTTAAGTGACATATTACATGGTATTTTAGAGTATGCAGTAGCAATTCAAGTTTTAATAAATAATTAAACACAAATGTAACATGTTCTTTATAGGAATTGAACTGTGTCATATTCTTAAGCAAATGTAGTATTACATTCTTGTAGGACATTGTTACATGGTACTCTAGAGTATTGAGTGAGGTACATAAAGTTTGTATAAATTTCCCAAACGACAATGAGTAATTTTTCTATTAGTGAATTGAATGTTTCATCATTCTTAAGCAAATCTAGTATTCAATCTTGTAAGACAAATTTTACATGCGTATTCTTAGAATGAAGTGAGGCATAAACTCAAAAGTTTTATAATAATATCCAAACCAATGAGTACATGTGTCTATATGCTGAATGAACTGTTCATATTCTTAAGAAACTAGTTATTACATTCTGTAGGACAATTATTACATGCGTACTTTTAGAAAGTATTGAAGTTGGTATAATAAAGTTTTGTATAATCATCCAAAACAATGAGTAAATGTGTCTATTAGCTAATGACGTTGTCATTAGCATTGTTTTACATCTTTGGAATTTTAAGCAAACGAATGAGTAATCCATCAAAATTTTAAAAAACCAAACGAAAGAACGGTTCTAATAGAAAAAAATTGACAAT
>JARBHB010000405.1:0-13594 GCA_029891345.1 Dryococelus australis | reverse complement strand
AATTTAAAGGTTAAGTAAAGTTCAGTTAGTTGTTCGTTCGTTCCTTTACGTTATTCCGTCGTTAGTTAAGTTATTCCGTTAATTATTTTTAAATTTAAGTTTAATTTAAAGTTGTTTTTAAAAGTAAGTTTGTTTTTCGTTGTTTTTAAGTTGTTTTCCCGTTCAGTTCTTTTTCGTTATTTTTTGTTCGTTTTTAAAGTTCCGTTTCAGTTCAGTTAGTTAAGTTAGTTAAGTTTTTGTTGTTAGAAAAATTTCCCGTTGTTATTTTAATTTAATTTAAAGTTAGTTAAGGTTCAGTTAAAGTTAGTTAAGTTTAAGTTCAAGTTAGTTTCCCTTTTAGTTCAGTTCTTCCTTTTGTTAAGTTTAATTTAAAGAAAAGTTAGGTTTTTTTAAAGTTAATTTAAAGTTAAAGTTCGTTAATTTAATTTACGTTAGTTAAGTTTTTAATTTCCCGTTTTTATTCAGTTGTTGTTAGTTCAGTTAATTTCTTTCCGTTTCTTTTTAATTAAGTTCGTTCATTTTAAGTTAAGTTAGTTAAGTTCGTTAGTAAGTTGTTGTTAAAGGTTAAATTTGTTAATTTTTAATTTAAGTTAAGTTAGTTTTTAAGTTAGTTGTTTTAGTTAAATTTTCCTTTAAATTTTCCTTTAGTTAAAAGTTAAGTTCGTTTTACTTTAAGTTTTAGTTTTTAAGTTAATTTCCCGTTAGGTTAACAGTTCAAGTTGTTAAATTTAAATTTAAGTTAATTTTTAAATTTTGGTTTAAGTTTTTTTTAAAGTTAATTTTTAAGTTTTACGTTAATTTAAGTTGTTGATACATTAGAAAAGTTAAGTTAGTTAGTTTTTTGTTTCAGTTGTTAAGTTAATTTAAATTAAGTTCGTTAAGTTTTTTAAGTTAGTTCATTTAAGTTATTTAAATTTGTTAAGTTAAGTTAATTTAGTTGTCGTTCGTTAAGTTAGTTAAGTTAGTTAAGTTAAGTTAAGTTAATTTATTTTACCGTTAAGTTAGTTTTTTAAGTTTAAGTTAGTTAAGTTTTTAGTTAGTTAAGTTCCTTTACGTTCGTTATTTAAGTTTTTAAAGTTAGTTAAGTTAAATTAAGTAAATTTAAAGTTAATTTTAAGTTTTTAAGTTCTTTAAAGTTAAGTTCCGTTAGTTAATTTTCCCCCGTTTCCGTTACGTTCCTTTAGTTACGTTCCGTTGTTCCTTTAAAGTTAGTTCCTTTCCTTTTCCTTTTAAAGTTATCGTTGGTTGTTAAGTTTAAGTAATTTTCCGTTAAGTTACCGTTCCGTTCCGTTAAAAGTTAAGTTAATTTTAGTTCTTTAAGGTTATTTCGGTTCATTTAAGTTCAGTTAAGTTAAGTTAAGTTAGTTAAGTTTCAGTTCCTTTGGGTTTTTTCCCGTTAAGTTAGTTAGTTCCGTTCTTTAAAGTTGTTTTAAAGTTAAAGTTAAGTTAGTTCCGTTAACACTTTAAGTTCTTTCAGTTAGTTCCTTTTTCCTTTCCCGTTCCTTTTAGTTCAGTTTACGTTAGTTAGTTAGTTAGTTAATTTAGTTCGTTAAAGTTAGTTAGTTTAAGTTAAGTTCCGATAACTTAAAGTTAAGTTCGGTTCCTTTTTTCCAGTTCGTTCAGTTAGTTCCTTTTTTCCGTTTATTTAGTTATTGTTAGTTGTTGGTTGTTATTTAAAAGTTGTTTGTTAGTTAATTTTAATTTCGTTCGTTGTTCCTTTATTTTTGTTACTTTGTTCGTTAATTTTAAGTTCGAAAGGTTTGTTAGTTCAGTTCAGTTCCGTTTCCGTTCCTTTTTAAGTTCCGTTCTTTAAAGTTGTTAAGTTATTAAGTTCTTTTTAGTTAGGTTGTTATTTCGCTTTTTAAAGTTAGTTGTTAAGTTCGATTTTTTCGATTTTCGTTAAGTTATTCCTTTAGTTAAGTTTTAAGTTAAGTTAGTTACTTTTAAGTTCCTTTAAAGTTAAGTTAAGTTCCGGTTAGTTAATTTCGTTCGTTCCTTCAGTTAAGTTCACGTTCTTCGTTAGTTAGTTAATTTAAATTTCCCCGGTTAAAGTTAACGTTTAAGTTACGTTAAGTAATTTTAAAGTTAAGTAACCGTTTTTTCCGGGTTTTTAAGTTACCGTTCCTTTAATTTAAAGTTAAACTTTAAGTTTTAGTTAGTTGTTAGTTAATTTTAAGTTATTTCTTTTTCGTTCAGTAAGTTCGTTCCACGTTAAGTTACGTTTAAGTTTCCGTTCGTTCCGTTCATTTAAAGTTCGTTAATTTAATTTAAATTTAAAAGGTTAAGATTAGTTAAGTTAATTTCATTTGTTAAACCCAAAGTTCGTTTTGTTCGTTCCAGTTAAGTTTAATTTCCCGTTAAGGTTACTTTAAATTAATTGTTAAGTTCGTTCGGTTTTCTTTAAGTTAATTTAAGTTAAGTTCCGTTATTTAATTTCTCTTTAAAGTTAAGTTAGTTTTTTTACTTTAAGTTCGTTCCGTTCAGTTCGTTAGTTAAGTTCGTTAGTTTTTTAAGTTCCGTTCGTTTTTTCCGTTAATTTAAAGTTTTTTGTTAAAGTTAATTTTTAACCTTTTAATTAAGTTAAAGTTAACGTTACGTTTCCGTTATTTAAAGTTAACAGTTAGTTAAGTTCTAGTTAAGTTGTTGTTAAGTTACCGTTAACGTTCTTTACGTAAGTTCAGTTAAGTTAATTTTTATCTTTAATTACTTTAAGGTGTTCCTTTCAGTTTTCTTTTAGTTACGTTAAGTTAAGTTACGTTTTTTCCGAAAGTTAAGTTAGTTAAGTTATTTTAAGTTCGGTTAAGTTCAAGTTTAATTTTAGTTAACGTTCCGTTTTTGTTAAGTTAATTTGTAAGTTAAGTTGTTGTTAAGTTAGTAAGTTAAGTTCATCGTTCCGTTAAGAAAATTACCGGGTTCCGTTAAGGTTTAGTAGTTAGTTGTTACTTTAAATTTTCCTTTTCTTTTAAGTTGTTATTTTTAAGTTAGTTCTTTAAATTTAAAGTTAAGTTAATTTTCAGTTAAGTTACGTTCCGTTTTAAGTTCCGTTAGTTAGTTCCTTTTCAGTTCGGTTATTTAAAGTTTTCTTTAGTTAAGTTCCTTTCAATTTAGTTAGTTACGTTAAGTTAATTTAGTTGAATTTTTTATTTGTAAATTTCTTTTTAAAGTTAAGTTAAAAGTTAAGTTTTTAATTCCGTTAGTTAAGTTAAGTTATTTAAAGTTCTTTTCGTTAGTTCTTTAAAGTTCGTTTTTAAAGTTCGTTCTTTTGTTGTTCAGTGTTGTTCGTTTTTTAATTTAAAGTTCTTTCCGTTCATTTTTAATTTAAATTTACGTTCCGTTAAGTTTTTTAGTTAGTTCAGTTAAATTATTTTCCCCCTAATTAATTTTTAAGTTGTTGTTACGTTATTTAAAGTTCGTTCAATTATTTAAAGTTCAGTTAAGGTTAGTTTTTAAAGTTCGAAAAGTTGTTCCGTTCCGGTTAGTTTCGTTATTTAAAGTTAAGTTAATTTTTAAAGGTTTTAAAAATTTAAATTTCAGTTAAGTTATTTAATTTAATTCCGTTAATTTCCGTTGTTCTTTAAAGTTAAGTTCCTTTAATTTAATTTAAATTTAAGTTAAGTTAGTTTCATTTTAATTAAGTTAAAACGTTAATTTAATTTTTAATTTTTTATGTTAGGTTCAGTTAATTTTAATTTAAGTTAAGTTCCGTTTTTTTAAGTTCCGTAGTTCTTTCGTTATTTAGTTAAGTTGTTAATTTAAAGTTACGTTACGTTAAAGTTAATTTCGTTAATTTAGTTCGTTAAGTTAAATTTTTTAAGTTAAGTTAGTTAATTTAATTTAAAATTTTAGTTGTTAATTTTGTTAATTTCCTTTCCTTTTAAGTCCGTTCGTTATTTCATTTTTAACGGTTACGTTCGTTCCGTTCGTTGTTAAGTTGTTGTTTAGTTAAGTTTTAGTTTTTCCTTTAAGTTGTTTTTAAGAAGTTAAGATTTTTCGTTAAGTTCGTTAAGTTGTTTTTTGTTCATTTTCCTTCTTGTTGTTAGTTAAGTTGTTAGTAATTTAAAGTTAAAGTTGTTCAGTTAATTTTAAGTTAATTTAATTTAAATTTAAATTTAATTTTTCCCCTTTAAGTTAAGTTTAAGTTATTTAAAGTTCCCCGGTTCCTTTAAATTATTTAGTTCATTTAATTTGTTGTTGTTGTTAATTTAATTCATTAAGTTAGTTGTTCCTTTGTTTTGTTGTTGTTAAGTTAAGTTGTTAGTTAAGTTAAGTTCTTTAGTTAGTTATTTGTTTTTTTAAATTTAAAAGTTATTTTTTTTAATTTAAAGTTATTTTAAGTTTTTAAGTTATTCCGTTATTTAATTTAAAGTTCATTTGTTGTAAGTTTTTTTAAAGTTAAGTTCGTTATTTAAAGTTGTTAATTTTGTTAAGTTAAGTTACGTTCGTTCAGTTATTTAAAGTTTAGTTAACGTTCCGTTGTTGTAAAGTTAATTTCCCTTTTCGTTTTCCGTTAGTTCATTTCTTTTAAAGTTAATTTTTCCGTTAAGTTGTTCAGTTTTTAATTAAGTTAGTTAAAGTTCTTTAAATTTGTAAATTTAAATTTAGTTAGTTCGTTCGTTATTTTAAGTTCACGTTCCGTTAGTTAACTTTCGTTTTCTTTAAGTTTTGTTAAGTTCCGTGTTATTTTAACGTTTTTAGTTAAGTTAGTTGGTTTAAGGGTTAAAGTTAAGTTTTTTAAGTTGTTATTTAAAAGTTAATTTAAGTTCGGTTTTTTGTTTCGTTAGTTGTTTCGTTAAGTTAAGTTAATTTAAAAGTTAGTTAAGTTCGTTAATTTCCCCGGTTATTTAAAGTTATTAAAAGTTAAGTTAATTTCCCCTTTAGTTCCGTTAATTTTAGTTTAAGTTTTTTAAACGTTTTTTCCTTTCAGTTTTTGTTCGTTCGAAAAGTTAATTTTTAAATTTTTGTTGTTTTTTGTTAAGTTTTTCCTTTTTCTTTGTTAGTTTTTTAAGTTAAGTTGTTTTCGAAATTTTCTTTAAGTTGGTTAGTAATTTCCCCTTTAAGTTAAATTTAAGTTCAGTTAATTAAATTTAAAAGTTAAAAGTTTAAGTTAGTTCAGTTCCGAAAGTTCAGTTCCGTTCCGTTCATTAGTTAAGTTTAAGTTCGTTCGTTTTTTAAGTTAGAATTTAAGTTAATTTTAAGTTTAAGTTAATTTTCGAAGTTATTTAAAGTTAATTTAATTTTTAAAGTTTAAGTTAATTTTAACGTTTTAATTTGTTAGTTTTTAGTTAATTTTAAGTTCGTTAAAGTTAAGTTAAGTTAATTTTTTAAAGTTTAAGTTAATTTTATTTAGTTAATTTAAATTTTAATTGTAAGTTAGTTAGTTATTAAGTTCAGAAATTTAAAAGTTACGTAGTTAAGTTAAGTTAGTTATTTTGGGTTAAAAATTTTTTAAAAGTTAGTTAGTTCAGTTAAGTTACGGTTAAAATTTAAAGGTTATTTTGTTAATTTAAAGTTTTTAAATTTAAGTTAAAGTTAAGTTTTTGTTGTTTTTTAAGGGTTAAAAGTTGGGTTTTTAAACTTTAGATTTAAAAGTTAAGTTTTAAGTTCCGTTTTTTCGTTTTAAGTGTTAAGTTAGTTATTAATTTCCCCGTTAATTTCCGTTAGTTAGTTAAGTTAGAGTTCAGTTAAGTTAATTTAAGTTAAGTTTGTTCGTTCCCGTTAATTTTTCTTTCTTTACGTTAAACGTTCTTTAAAGTTAAGTTAAGTTAAGTTAAAGTTATTTAATTTTAAGTTAAGTTCGTTAAATTAAGTTAAGTTAATTTTAAGTTATTTACAAGTTAGTTAGTTAAAGTTTCGTTAGTTAATTTAAATTTAAAGTTATTTTAACGTTAGTTAAGTTTTTCACAAAAAGTTTCGTAAGTTAAAAGGTTAAGTTATTAATTTTATTTAAAGTTAATCGAAGTTAAGTTAATTTAAGTTAAGAAATTTAAATTTAAAGTTAAGTTATTTTGTTCAGTTTTAATTTAAGTTAGTTAAATTTTTAATTTTCCGTTCTTTTAATTTAATTCGTTCGAAATTTCCCGTTCAGTTGTTGTTAATTTCCTTTAAATTTCCGTCTTAATTTCGTTATTTAAAGTTAAGTTATTTTAAGTTAATTAATTAAGTTTTTAAAATTTTGGGTCAGTTATTTTAAGTTAGTTAATTTAAAAAGTTAAGTTCTTTAATTTAATTTTAAGTTTAGTTAAGTTAAGTTAAGTTCAGTTCGTTAAAGTTAATTTAAAGTAAGTTAGTTAAGTTAATTTAAAGTTAAAGTTAAGTTGTTTTAAATTTACTTTTTCCGTTCAAGTTAAGTTCAGTTAGTTCCCAGGTTCGTTCAAAGTTAGTTCCGTTGTTACTTTGGTTTTTAAAAGGTTAAGTTAGTTAAGTTAGTTAGTTAAGTTCCCGTACAAATTTAAAATTTTTCCTTAAGTTACTTAAAAGTTAAGTTAAATTTAAGTTTTTAAATTCAAATTTAACAAGTTATTTTAAGTTCGTTAAGTTAAGTTAGAAAGTTGTTACGTTTAATTTAAGTTAAGTTAATTTATTTTTCCACGTTAAGTTCCGTTAATTTATTGTTGTTAAGTTAGTTCTTTCAGTTAAGTTAGTTGTTAAGTTACGTTATTTAAATTTAAGTTATTTCAGTTAACCGTTAAGTTATTTTACCCGTCTTTAAGTTCCGTTATTTTTATTTCAGTTGTTAAGTTAAGTTAAGTTCGGTTAAGTTAAGTTAAGTAATGTTAAGTTATTTAAGTTTTAAGTTTTCTGTTAAGTTTAAGTTAGTTAGTTTAAGTTAAGTTAAGTTCAGTTGTTAAGTTAAGTTAGTTGTTCGTTACCGTTCGTTAGTTAATTTTCATTTTAAAATTTTAACGTTAAGTTTAAGTTTCCCGTTAGTTCTTCCCGTTAAAAGTTAATTTAATTAGTTTTAAGTTCGGGTTTTTTAATTTTAATTTAAGTTCCAATAGTTAAATTTTAAGTTCGTTGTTCCGTTAAGTCGTAAGTTCGTATTTAAATTTTTAGTTAGTTTTTCCCGTTAAGTTCGTTCATTTTTAAGTTATTAATTTCCCTTTTAATTTAAATTTAAAGTTAAGTTACGTTACGTTCAACGCCGTTGAAGTTAAGTTAATTTAGTTAAGTTAAGTTGTATTTAATTTTTAAGTTGTTAATTTTAAATTTAAATTTTAATTTAAGTTAGTTACTTTAATTTCGTTCAGTTAGTTAAAGTTAGTTCAGTTAAGTTGTTTAAAAAGTTCGTTAATTTTAATTTTAAGTAATTAAGTTAAGTTAGTTAGTTAAGTTAAGTTAAAGTTTAATTAAGTTAAGTTAAGTTCCGTTTAGTTAGTTATTAAGTTAAGTTAAGTTGTTCGTTAATTTTCCGTTAAAGTTAACGTTAAGAGATCGTTAATTTAAAGGTAAAGTTAAGTTAAGTTTTAAGTTAAGTTAATTTTTGTTACTTTAAAGTTAAAGCCCCGTTGTTAAGTTAAGTTTTTCATTTAAGTTTTTTCGTTTAAGTAATTTAAAGTTAAAATTTTTATTTAAAAGTTAACTTTTTTAAAGTTAAGTTAAGTTAAGGGTTAAGTTCCCCGGTTCCGTTTAAAGTTAATTTAAAACCATTTTAAGTTAAGTTAATTTTAAGTTATTTGTTATTTTCCCCCGTCGTTCCTTCCGTTAGTTAATTAAGTTGTTTTAATTTAAGTTAAGTTAAGTTAAGTTTTTTATTTAAAGTTAAGTTAAGTTAATTAAGTTCATTTTAAGTTCTTTAGTTAAGTTTTAAGTTAATTTAATTTAAATTTTAAGTTGTTGTTAGTTAGTTAAGTTCCCAGTTGGGTTAAAGTTTTGTCGTTATTTTAAGTTGTTTTTCATTTTGTTGTTAAGTTAAGTTTTTAAAGTTCAGTTATTTACTTTATTTTGTTAAGTTAGTTAATTTTAAATTTAATTTTTTCCCGTTAATTTTACGTAAGTTGTTGTTATTTTAATTTAAATTAAAGTTTTTCGGGTTTCATTTCAGTTTTAAGTTAAGTTACTTTTGAGTTAGTTAGTAAGTTCAGTTAAGTTCCGTTCCGTTTTTCCGTTAAAAGTTAAGTTAAAAACCATTAACAAAAGTTTTCAAAAGTTAAGTTATTTAAAGTTCAATTTTTAAGTTAATTTTAGTTAAGTAATTTAGTTCCGTTATTTAAAATTTAATTTTTGAATTCGTTACGTTTTATTCTTAATTTAAAAGGTTAGTTACGTTAAGTTAAGTTAGTTAAGAAATTTTCGTTAGTTAGTTAAGTTAAAGTTTAAGTTAAGTTAAGATTAAGAAAGAAGTTACTTTAAGTTAAGGGTTTTAATTTTAAAATTAGGTTCTTTAATTTAAGTTTTCCGTTCCGTTAAGTTAAGTTAATTTTAATTTCCCCAGTAATTAAGTTTTTTTAAGTTAGTTAGTTAAGTTGGGTTTTTCGTTCTTTCCCTTTCTTTTCCTTTTCCCCGTTTAGTTAATTTAAAGTTTTTAAAGAATTAAACGTTATTTCTTTAAAGTTCTTTTTAATTTAAAGGTTTTAAAGTTAATTTAATTACTTCCTTTAAATTTAAATTTTTACGTTTTCCGTTTTTAGTTACGTTAAGTTAAGCTTGTTAAGTTTTCATTTAAAACTTTAAAAGTTGGTTTTTATTTGTTAAGTTCTTTAAGTTAAGTTGTAATTGTTAAGATTTCAAAGTTCGTTAGTTTTAATTTGTAATTTAGTTTTTATTTAAGTTAAGGTTAAGTTCGTTCCGTTTCGTTCGTTAGTTAGTTAATTTTTAAGTTAAGTCCTTAATTTCGTTCAAGTTAAGTTATTTAAATTTGTTAAGTTAAGTAAGTTAATTAAGTTAGTTAAAGTTGTAAGTTCCGTTAATTAAGTTTTAAGTTTCCCGTTAAAGTTTAAGTTAAGTTGTTAGTTTTTAAGTTAAGTTAAGTTAATTTCGTTAAGTTAAGTTAAGTTGTTAAGGTTAAGTTACAGTTCGTTTTCCTTTAAAGTTCGTTAAGTTAAGTTCCGTTAAGTTAAGTTAAGTTAAGTTAAAGTTCTTTTAATTTCGTACTTTACATTTAAGTTAGTTAATTTAAATTTAAGTTAGTTTAGTTAATTTGTTAGTTACGTTGTTCGTTAAGTTAAAGTTTAAGTTAAGTTCCGGTTCGTTAAGTTTCCGTTTGTTGTTCCCCGTTAAGTTGTCTTTTTTCATTTTTAAGTTAAAGTTGTTTCCCGTTAAAGTTAAGTTATTTAAGTTATTTACTTTGTTCCTTTTTAATTTTAATTAAGTTAAGTTCTTAATTAAGTTTTTTTTTCTTAAGTTTAATTTAAACCCGTAATTTAAGTTCAGTTGAATTTAATTCCTTTTTAGTTAGTTCGTCCGTTCTTTCCCCCGGTTCGTTTAAGGTTAAGTTAATTAGTTAGGTAAAGTTAAGTTAAAAGTAAGTTAATTTAAGTTAATTTTTGTTAAGTTTAAAATTTTTGTTTAAGTTATTTAAAGTTAATTTTAACAGTATAGTTAAGTTAAGTTAAGTTAGTTAGTTAAGTTGTTAAGTTCGTTAATTTTCTTTCGTTAATTTAAGTTAATTTAATTTGTTCAGTTAATTTAGTTCGTTACTTTCTTTAAAGGTTCGAAAATTTTGGTTTAAAGTTGTTAAGTTACTTTTCGTTATTTTAAGTTCTTTAAATTTTTAAAGGTTAAGTTAGTTGTTGTTAAGTAATTTCCCTTTTAAATTTTCGGGGTTTAAATTAAGTTAATTTAAATTTTAAAAAAGTTCCGTTTAAGTTAGTTAATTTAAGTTAAGTTAGTTAAGTTAAGTTAATTTCAGTTCGTTAAGTTGTTGTTAATTAGTTAAAGTTAAGTTAATTTACTTTAAGTTCAATTTAAAAGGTTAATTAGTATTTATTTTCAGGTAAAGGTTAAGTTAAGTTAGTTCAGTTAATTTTTATTTAAAATTTAAGTTAAGTTATTTAAGTTAATTTTAAAAATTTAAAATTTTTGTTTTAAAGTTATTTAAGTTAAGTTTTAAGTTAACGTTATTTAAACGTTAGTTATTTCCCTTCAGTTAGTTTAGTTCTTTAAAGTTAGTTTTTAAGTTAAGTTAGTTTACGTTAGTTAAGTTAGTTAGTTAAAGGGTTAAATTTCCGTTAGTTCATTTACGTTAAGTTAAGTTCGTTAAGTTAAGTTAAGTTCTTTAGTTCGTAATTTTAATTAGTTAGTTCGTTAGTTAATTTTCATTTAAGTTAGTTGTTTAACTTTAAAGTTAATTTAAAGGTTTAAGTTAATTTAAAGAAAAATTTAGTTAGTTAATTTAGAAAGTTAGTTAAGTTAAGTTCTTTAAATTTTAAGTTTTTAAGTTATTTCCCCGGTGTAGTTCCGTTAAGTTAATTTAAAGAAAAACGTTAAGTTAAGTTCCGTTCGGTTAAGTTAAGTAATTGTTGCCGTTGGGTTAATTTAAGTTAAGTTAATTTTTAAAAGTTAAGTTACTTTTAGTTTATTTCTTTAATTTAAATTTATATTTGTTAGTTCTTTTAGTTGTTTAAAGGTTAAGTTAATTTTTCAGTTAATTTAAAGTTAAGTTAAGTTAAGTTAAGTTAAGTTAAGTTAGTTATGTTTTAAGTTAAAAGTTAAGGTTTAAGTTAAGTTCGTTAAGTTAAGTTAAGTTAAGTTAGTTTAATTTAAATTTAAATTAAGTTTTTAAAGTTCCGTTAACGTTCAGTTCATTTAATTTAAATTTATTTTCGTTAAGTTCAGTTTTTAGTTCAGTTGTTAGTTAGTTAAGTTATTTTAAATTTAGTTGTTGTTGTTAATCGTTCGGTAATTTAAAGTTAGTTAAGTTGTTTTAAAATTTAAATTTTTAAGTTAGCAGTTCCTTTTAAGTTAAGTTTGTTGTTCCGTTGTTAAGTTAAGTTAAGTTAAGTTAACATTTACTTAGTTTAATTAAGTTTTTTAATTTTAAGTTAAGTTCAGTTAATTTAGTTCGTTCCTTCGTTAATTACTTTAAAACGTTCAGTTAATTTTCTTTCCCTTTTAAGTTAGTTCGTTAATTTAAATTTTCGTAATTTTAAGTTAAAGTTAGTTAGTTAAGTTAGTTAACGTTAATTTTAAGTAAGTTATTAAGTTAGTTAAGTTTTTTTTAATTTTAGTTAAGTTTTTATTTAAGTTAAATTTAAAGTTCAGTTTTAATTTTTAGTTAATTAAGTTACGTTAATTTTGTTGTTAAGTTAATTTAAAAACGTAAGTTAGTTAGTTGTTCAAATTTTAAATTGTTCGTAAGTAATTTAAGTTCCGTTACTTTTTAACGTTACAGTTAAGTTCCGTAAAGTTAAGTTAAAGTTTCAGTTATTTAAAGTAAGTTAAGTTTTAATTTTCGTTAATTTAGTCAGTTGTAAGTTAAGTTTTTAAAGTTCAGTTAATTTAAGTTAAGTTAAGTTTAATTTAATTTAAATTTCCGTTAAGTTAAGTTCCGTTAAGTAAGTTAATTTACGTTAATTTCTTTAAGTTTTTAAGGGTTTTTTAAGTTACGTTAATTTAAGTTACGTTAAATTTAAGTTAAGTTCGTTAGTTAAGTTTTTTTTAAAGTTCGTTACGTTTTAAGTTTTTGAAAAAGTTGTTGTTAGTTAAGTACGGTTAAAAAGTTCTTTAAAGTTCATTTAAGTTTTTCTTTAAAGTTTTTTAAAATTTAAGTTCGTTACCGTTTTTAAGTTAAAGTTAAGTTAGTTAATTCATTTAAATTTTATTTTCGTTCTTTTTACGTTAAGTCAGTTAAGTCCGTTTTTTTAGTTAAGTTAAATTTAAAGTTTTACGTCCGTTAGTTAAGTTTTAATTTTAAAGTTAATTTTAATTTTGTTCGATTGTTAATTTAAAGTTACTTTAGTTAGTTTTTAGTTAAGTTAATTTAAGTTATTAATTGTTAATTTAAAGTTAGTTAAGTTAATTTTAGGTTCATTTAAGTTAAAAGTTAAGTTAATTAAGTTAGTTAAGTTGTTAAAGAAATTTAAACACTTAAAGTTAAGTTCGTTATTTTAATTTAAAGTTCGTTCGTTTAGTTCCGTTCGTTATTTTTAGTTAGTTCCGTTCAGTTTTACTTTTAACGTTCCTTTAATTTAAGTTAAGTTTAATTTAAGTTATTGTTCCGTTTTTAGTTAATTTTACGTTAGTTAAGTTAATAAATTTAAATTTCCCCGTTAAGTTAAAGTTAAGTTCAAATTTTAGTTAAAGTTAAGTTCCGTTTAAAGTTCTTTTTCTTTATTTAAAAGTTTTATTTCCCGTTTTTTAAAGTTAAGTTAATTTTTAAGTTACGTTCCGTTAATTTTTAAGTTTTAAGTTAAGTTAAGTTAATTTAATTTTTAAGTTAGTTTTAAGTTAATTTTAAGTTAAGTTAAGTTAGTTCAGAAAAAGTTAAGTCGTTAAGTTATTTCCCCAACGTTACGTTTCCAATTATTTAATTAAGTTAGTTAATTTAAGTTAATTAAGTTAGTTCATTTAGTTCGTTTAAAGGTTAATTTTTAAGTTAGTCGTTTCAGTTTTTAAGTTATTTTAAATTCATTTCAGTTCGTTAAGTTTTTTAAAGTTAAGTTAAGTTAATTTCGATAAGTTTACGTTCACGTTAAGTTAAGTTAAGTTAAGTTAAAGTTAATTTAAGTTAAGTTAAAGTAGTTCCGTTAAGTTAATTCTTTTAAAAGTTCCGGTTCATTTTAAAGTTAGTTTCAGTTATTTAATTATTTAATTTCCTTTAAATTAAGTTAATTTAGTTCGTTAGTTAAGTTAGTTAAGTTTAAGTTAAGTTAAGTTACTTTAAAGTTAATTACGTTAATTTAAGTTATTTAAATTTAAAGTTTTTTGTTGTTTCCCAGAAAAGTTCGTTCAGTTCATTTTTGTTAGTTAAGTTATTCGTTGGGTTTAAAGTTAAGTTATTAAGTTAAGGGTTAGGTTGTAAAAAACGTTCTTTTAAAGTTCCGTTAATTTTTTCCCTTTAGTTAAGTTCAGTTCATTTAAAGTTAAGTAATTGTTCAGTTAAGTTACTTTAAGTTAACTTTCCTTAATTTTAAAGTTCTTTAAGTTTTACGTTAGTTAAGTTGTTTTTTAAAGTTAATTTAATGTTAGTTAAGTTAAGTTAAGTTAAGTTTTTTAAGTTAGTTAATTTCCGTTAAGTTAGAAAGTTGTTCAGTAATTGTTCATTTAAGTTGTTCCGTTAATTACGTTCGTTCATTTCGTTACTTTAAAGTTATTCGTTAAGTTCGTTCAAGTTCTTCCCAAAGTACTTTTAATTTTAGTTCAGTTAGTTCCGTTCCTTTTAGTTAAGTTAGTTATTTTAAGTTTCAGTTTTAAGTTAAGTTACGTTAACTAAGTTACAGTTAAGAAAAAGGGTTTTCGTTAAAGTTAGTTGTTAAGTTAAGTTAGTTAATTTAGTTCCGTTCAGTTCTTTAAAAGTTATACTTTAAAGTTACGTTAATTTAAAGGGTTACGTTCATTTAAAAGGTTAAGTTAAAGTTAAGTTCGTTCCCACGTTAAAGTTTTTACTTAGTTCAGTTCGTTTTGTTCAGTTAATTTAAGTTTTAATTTAAAAGTTCGT
>JARBHB010000404.1:0-13607 GCA_029891345.1 Dryococelus australis | reverse complement strand
AGGGTTCCACACACACCCCCAGTGTAGTAAACCACACCCAGTGTAGTCCACAACACCCATTGTAGTCCACACACACCCCAGTGTAGTCCACCACACACCCCTTTGTAGTCACACCACCCAGTGTAGTCCACCACCCCCCCCTGAGTCCACACCCATAGTCCACACCCACATGAGCCACACACCCCCAGTGTAGTCCACACAACCCAGACGTCCCACACACTCAGAGAGTCCCCAACCCCCAGGTAGTCCACACCACACCCCTGTAGTCACACCCACATTGTGTCCACAACACACCCAGTGTAGTCCACAACACCATGTGTCCACCACACATTTATTGTCCAACACACCCGTGAGTCCACACACCCTCAGTGTAGTCCACCACCCCAGTGTAGTCCACACACACCCCCAGTGTTAGTACCACACACACCCAGTGTAGTCCACAACAACCCCAGTGTAGTCCACCCACACCCCCAGTGTAGTACCACACCACACACCCAGGTGTAGTCCACACACACCCCAGTGTAGTCACCCACACCCAGTGTTAGTCCACACAACCACCCAGTGTCGTCCAACACCCCACGTGTAGTCCACCCCCTCATTGTCGTCCACACCACACCCCAGTGTAGTCCACACACAACACCCAGTGTAGGTCCACACACACCCAGTGTAGTCACACACCACACCCAGTGTAGTCCACACACACCCCAGTGTAGTCACACACACCCCCAGTGTAGTCCAACACACCTCCAGTGTAGTCCACACCACCCCCTGTGTAGTCCACCACCCCCCAGGTGTCCCACACACACTCCTATGTAGTCCACACACCACTCCAGTGTAGATCACAAACACATCAGTGTAGTCCACACACACCCCAGTGTAGTCAACCACACCCAGTGTAGTCACCACACACACCCCCAGTGTATTCCCCAACCCCCTTTGACAAAACCAGTGTATACAACCCCCCCCCGTGAGAAACCCCCCCCAGTTTGTTCAAACCCCCCATGAAGTCACAACCCCAGTGTAGTCAAACAAGTGTAGTCCAAACCCCCAAAACACCCCCCAGTGTAGTCAAACCCCCCCCGTTAGTCCAAAAACCCCCCCCAGTGTTTGACCCACCCCGTGTTCCCCCCCCCCCGGATTTCCAAAACCCAACCCTTTTATCCAAACCAGGGCCACACCCCCCCCATGTGCCACAACAATTTTTTGTAGTCCAAAAAACCCCCAGGTAGTCCACCCACCCAGTGTAGTACAACACCCATGTAGTCCACAAACCCCGGTATCCAACACCCCATGATCCAACACCCCCCAGTGTAGCCCACAAACCCAGTGTGTCCAACACACCCACCCCCCCCCCCCCCCCCCCCCCCCCCCCCCCCCCCCCCCCCCCCCCCCCCCCCCCCCCCCCCCCCCCCCCCCCCCCCCCCCCCCCCCCCCCCCCCCCCCCCCCCCCCCCCCCCCCCCCCCCCCCCCCCCCCCCCCCCCCCCCCCCCCCCCCCCCCCCCCCCCCCCCCCCCCCCCCCCCCCCCCCCCCCCCCCCCCCCCCCCCCCCCCCCCCCCCCCCCCCCCCCCCCCCCCCCCCCCCCCCCCCCCCCCCCCCCCCCCCCCCCCCCCCCCCCCCCCCCCCCCCCCCCCCCCCCCCCCCCCCCCCCCCCCCCCCCCCCCCCCCCCCCCCCCCCCCCCCCCCCCCCCCCCCCCCCCCCCCCCCCCCCCCCCCCCCCCCCCCCCCCCCCCCCCCCCCCCCCCCCCCCCCCCCCCCCCCCCCCCCCCCCCCCCCCCCCCCCCCCCCCCCCCCCCCCCCAGTGTGTCCAACACACAGTGTGTCCAAAAAACCCCTGTAGTCCAAAACCAAAAACCCACAAAATTTTTGTAAAACCCCCGGTAGTCACACAACCCCGTGTAGTCCCCCACCTTCGATCCACACCCCCCCCGTGTGTCCCACACACCCCCATGTAGTACACCCCCCGTGTGCCCACACAACCCAGTGTGCCACACCACACCGGGTTTAGTCCACCCCAGGTTCCACAACCCCCATTGTGCCACAACCCATGTGCAAACCCCCCCCCCCCGTGAGACCACCCCCATTGGTCCACCCCCCCCGTGAGTCCACCCAAAAACCAGTGTGTCCCAACACCCTTTGTGTCACCACACCCCCAGTGAGAAAAACCCCCCGTGTAGTCCACCCAAACCCCCCCGGGTTGCCCAACCACCCTGGTAGTCACACCACCCCTTTTTTCCCAACAACCCCGGTTCCACACACCCATGTAGCCACACCCCCTGTTTCCAAAAAACCCCCAGTGTGTCCACAACCCCGTGTAGTAAAACCCCCCCGGTATACACCTAGTGTGTCCCAAACCCAGGGGTCCACACCCCCCTTTTTTCCCACACCCCCCAGTGAGTCCAACCACACCAGTGTGTCAAAATCCCCAGGAGTCCCACCCCCCCCGTGGCCCACCAACCCCAGTGTGCCCACACACCCCCCTGTTTTACCAACCCCTGAGTCCACCCCCCAACGTGAAAGTCCACACCTCCCAATGAAACCCAAAACCCCCTGTAGCCCAAACCCCGTTGTAACAACCCCTTGTCACCCCCCCCATTGTAGTCCAAAACCGTGTGCCCAACCCCCCCGGTAGTAAAACCCCCCCAGGGGTTGTCAAACCCCCCCTTAGTCCACAACCCCCCAGTGTACCCAAACCCCCCGTGTATAAAAAACCCCCGGTACCCAAACACCCAAGTTGTCCCCCCCAACCCATGTATCACACCCCCCCGTGTAGTAACACACCCCGTGTATCCACACCCCCCCATGTAGCCACACCCCCCCAGTGTAGTCAAAACCCCCCCCCCGTGTGACACACACCCCGTGTAGTCCCCAACACCAGTGTGTCCCCCCCCCCAGTGTGCCCCAACCACTCATGTATCCAAAAACCCCCAGTGTAGCCCACAACACCAGTGTAGTCCACACAACCCCCCGGTGTAAAACACACCCCGTGTAGAACCCCCCCAGGGTGTCACACCCCCCCCGTGTACCCAACCCCCTGTAGTAACAAAACCCCAGTGTGCCAACCCACCCGTGATCCCAACCCCCAGGAGCCCAAAACCCCCCGTGTAGTAAACAACCCCCGTGTGTCCACCAAATGTAGTAACCCCCCAAGTGTCCAACACCCCCCAGTTTTAAAACACACCCCGTGTAGCCCAACCCCCCCCCGGTAGTCCAAAAAACCCCCCATGAGTCCCACACAACCCCAGTGAAAAACCCCACAGAAAAAACCCACCCCCCCTTGGTCCACAAACACCCCGGGTGTATTAAAAACCCCCCCAGTGATCAAAAAACCCCCAGGTAGACACACACCCTTTGAGTCCACACACCCCGGTAGTCCACACACCCCCCAGTGGAAACCCCCCCAGTGTGCCAAACACCCCCGTGTTTCCCAACCCCCCGTGTAGTCCCCACACACCCGGGTTAGTCCCCCCCAACCCCCGTTAGCCCACACCCCCCCAGTGATTTCAAAACCCCCCCGTGTAGTCCCAAAAACCCCAGTGGTCCAAAACCAAGTGTAGTCCAAAAAACCTTGTAGCCCCAACCCCCCCCTTTGTAGTCAACCCCCCCAGTGTGTCCACCCCCCCCCCGGGAGTCCAACACCCCAGTTTTTCCCACAAAAACCCCAGGGTGTCAAACCCCACCCCCCTTGTTTTAAAACCCCCAAAAACCCCCCAATTTATTTCACACACCCCAAGTGTACCAAACAAAAAAACCCCAACCACACCCCCCCCAACCCAAAATTTTAAACAACCCAGGTATCACAAAACCCCCCGTGGGGTCCCCCCAAAAACTTCGGTTTTTCCCAAAACCCCCCAGGTATCACAAAACCCCCCCGGGTGTAAAACCCCCCCCCAGTGTGCCAACCCCCAAAACCCAAAACCCCCCCGGTTCCCCAAAAACCCCCCCAGTGTACAACCCCCCCAGTGTCCCCCACCCCGATAGTCCCCAAAAAAGTGTATTAAAACCCCCCTGTGTAAAAAACCCCCAGGTAGTACACCCCCCCTTTGGTACCACAAAAAGTGTATAAACCCCCCATGTGTCCCCCCCCGTGTAGTCCAAAACCCCAGTGTGTCCCCAAAACCCCCCCGTGTAGTCAAAAAACCCCCCGGTAGCCACACCCCCCAAGTTTGCCCCAAAACCCCCCCAATGAGAAAACCCCAAAAGTGTAGCCCAAAAAAGTGTAGTAAAAACCCCCCCGAGTATTTACACACACCCCCCATTGTCCCACACACCCCGTGTAGCCCCAAACCCCCCCAGTGTTCCCCAAAAACCCCCCGGGGGTGTAAACCCCCCCCCCCGGTAGCCCAAAACCACCACCCCCAGGTAGCCCACACCACCCCAGTGTGCCCACCAAAATCCTTGTGTCCCCCAAACCCCCAAGGTAGCCCCAAAAACCCCCGTGTAGTCCCCCCCAAGTGTAGTCAACCCCAACCCCCCATGTGTCCCCCAAAACCCCCCATTTTGGTCCCACACCCCCAGTGTGCCCACAAAACCCCCCCAGTGTGTACCCACCCCCCGTGTAGAACCCCCCCCAGGAGTCCACAACCCCCCAGTTGTCCCACAACCGTGTGTCACACACCCCGTGAGCCCAAAAACCCCAGTGTAGCCCCACACAAACCCCCCAGGTAGCCCAAAAACCCCCCCTTTTGGGTCAAAAAACCCCTTAAAAAAGGGGTTGCCCAAAACCACCCCCCTTTAAGTCCAAACAACCCCTTTTTTATCCCCCAACCCCAGTGTGTCCAAAAAATCCCCAGTGAAACCAAACCCCCCAGTGTGTAAAACCCCCGTGTGTCACACCCCATGAAGTCCCCACCCCCCCAGTGTAGTCCAAACCCCCCCGGGTTTACCCACAACCCCCCAGTGATTTTAAACAAAACCCCAGTGTGTCCAACACCCAGAGTGTCCAAAAAACCCCAGTGTAGTCCCCACCCATGTGTAGCCCCCAAAACAACCCATGTAGCCCAAACCCCAAAAACCCCCCCGTTTAGTCACACCCCCCCCAGTTTTGCCCCCAAAACACCCCGTTAGTCCACCACCCCCCAGTGTTCCAACCCCAGTGTGCCCCACCCCCCCCCAGTGTTTCCACAAAAAACCCCAGTGTGTCCACCACACCCCAGTGTTTTCCCCCCCCCCGTGTGTCCACACCCCCCCCAGTGTAGTACCAAACCCCGGGTCCCCACACCCAGTGTTTCCCCCACACCCCCGTGTAGCCAAACCCCACCCCCAGTGTTTTCACCCCCCCCGTGTAGTCCCCAACTCCAGTGTAGTAAAACCACCCCAGGTAGTCCCCCCCAAACCCGTGTAGCCCAAAATTAGGTGTCCACCCACCCCCAGTGAGTCCACAACCCCCAGGTGTTTAATCCACAACAACTCAGGGCGTCCCACCCCCAGTGTACCCCCCTTCATGTATAGCCCACACACACCCATGTACCCACAAAACCCCCCGTGAATCCACACCCCCCACAGTGTAGTCCCCCAAAAAAAACCCCGTGACCCACAAACCCCAGTGGTCCAACAAAAACCCCGGTAGCCCACACCCCCCCGTGAAATCCAAACCCCCCAGGGTCGTCAACACCCCCCCGTGTGCCATACCCCAAATTTTGCCCACAACCCCCCGGTAGCAACAAAAAGTGTAGCCACAACCCAGTTAGCCAAAACCCCCCGTTAGTCCACAAAAACCCAGTGTAGGCCCCACAAAGTGTATTAACCCCAGTTATCACACCCCCGTGTAGCCCCACCCCCCATGTAGCCCACAACAATATTTAGCCCAACCCCCCCCCAGTGTGCCCAACAAAGGTAGCCCCAAAACCCCCCCCCCAGTGTAGTCCACCCCCCCCCCAGGTAGCCCCCAACCCCCCCGGTTCCACCACCCCCCAGTGTAGCCAAAAACCCCCCAATTAGCCCCCCCCCCCCCATTTCCCACACCCCCCAGTGTAGCCCACCTTGGAGCCCACCACCCCCCAAGTGTACCCCACCCAGTGAAAAAACCCCAGGTATAAAACAACCCCCCGGTAGTAACCCCCCCCCCGTGTGCCCACAACCCCCCCAGTGGGCCACCATTGTGTAGTCCACCCCAACCCAGTTACCCCCCCCCCGGTGTCACCCAAAACCCAGTTTTGTCCCCCACCCCATTAGTCCAAAACCCCCCCGGTTAGTCCAAAACCCCCCATGTAGTCCACACAACCCAGTGTATCAAAACCCACCAACCCGTGTAGTTCAAGATCCCCCCCTGTAGTCCACAAAACCCCCGGTGTCACCAAAGGTTTAAAAAACCCAGTGTAGTCCAAAAACCCCGTGTATCCACCACACCCCAGTTGTCCACACCCCCCAGTGTGAAAACACCCCCCGTGTGTCACACCTCCAGTGATAAAACCCCGTGTTTTCCCAAAACCCCAAGTTTTCCAAAACCCCCCCCCATTTTATCACCCCCCCAGTGTATTCCAACACCAATTTGTAGCACCCCCCCCAGGTGTAAAAACCCCCGTGAGTAAAACCCCCCCAGTGAGCCAAAACCCCCTTTTGTAGCCCCACCACCCAGGTTTGCCACACACCCCAGTGTAGTCCACAAACCAGTGTAGTCCAAAAACCCCCAGTGGTCCCCCAACCCCCCAGTGTAGTCCCCCAAACCCCCCATTGAAATCCACACCCCCCGGAGCCAAAAAACCCCAGTTAGTCCACACAACCGGTGGGTAACCCACCCCCCGTGTAGTACAACACCCATGTGGGCCACCACACCCCAGGTGTCCCAACCCCCCGTTAGTCCAAACCCCCAAGTGTATTCAAACCAGTGTAGTCCAAAACCCCCAGTTTTTTCCCAACCCCACCCGTGAGCCCCAAACACCCCCAGTGTATTTACAAACCAGTGTGTCCACAAAAACCCCGTGTAGTCCACACAACCCCAGTGTAGTCCAAAACACCACCCCAGTGTAGTCCACACCACCATGTAGTCCACACACACCCCAGTGTAGTCCACACACCCCATGTAGTCCACAACACCTTTTGTAGTCCACACACCCCAGTGTAGTCCACACAAAACCCGTGTAGTCAAAAAACTCAATGTAGTCCACAAAACCCCCAGGGTAGTCCACAACACCCCCCAGTGTAGTCCACAACCCCCAGTGTAGTCCACACACCCCAAGTTTTTCCACCTTCAGTGTAGTCCACACCAACCTTATTGTGCCCAACAAAGTGTAGTTCCAAAACCCCTTTGTAGTCCACACACTCTTATTGTAGTCCACACACACCCCAGTGTAGCCCAAACAAACCAGTGAAGTCCACAACACCCATGTAGTCCACACACCCCGTGTAGTCACACACACCCCCAGTTTTAGTCCAAAAACACCCCAGTGTAGTCCACCACCCAGTGTAGCCCACACACAATTCTAGTGTAGTACCACACCAGGTATCCACAACCCCATTGTATTCCACAACCCCCGTGAGCCAACACCACCCCCAGTGTAGTCCACCACACCCCATGTAGTCAACACAAACCCAGTGTAGGCCACACCCCCCAGTGTAGTACCAAAAACCAGTTAGCCCCCACACCAACCCCAGGTAAGTCACACCACCCTAGTGTAGTCACACACACACCAGTGTAGTCCCAACCCTCCAGTTAGTCCACACACACCCCGTGTAGTCCACATAAACCCCGTGTAGTCCCACACACCCAGTGAGCCCAACACACCCCCAGTGTAGTCCACCAACCTCCAGTGTAGCCTAAACCCCCAGTTGGGTCAACACACCCAAGTGTAGCCCACAAACCTCCGTGTAGCCCAACAACCCCAGTGTATTTACACAAACCCCAGTTTTGCCCACCACAACCCCGTTGTAGCCACACACACCCCAAGGTAGTCCACAACACACCAGGTGTAGTCCCCCAAACTTAGTGCACACCCCATGTAGTCCACACAACCATTGTATTCCACACACCCAGTGAAAGTCCACACCCCCAAAGTGTAGTACAACACCACATTGTAGTCCACACAACCCCTATGTAGTCCACACAACCGTGAGTCCACACAAACCCCCAGGTAGTCCACACACCACAGTGTTCACACAAACCCCAGTATAGTCACACCACACCCCAGTGTAGCACAACCAACCCAGTGTAGTTGTTACAACCACCCAGTGTATCCACACACACCCCAGTGTAGTTACAAAACCCCCAATGTATTCACAACACCCAGTGTAGTCAACACACACCCCAGTGTATTCCAAACCCCTTATTTTCCCCAACAGTGTAGTCACACACCACCATTTTATTTCCACACACCCCCGTGTAGTCCACACACCCCAGTGTAGCCCACACAACCCCAGTGTAGTCAACAAACTTTGTAGTCCACACACCCAAGTGTAGTCACACCACCCCAGTGTAGTCCACAAACCCCAGAGTAGTCCAAAACAAATCCAGTGTAGTCACACACACCCCGTGTAGTCCACACACACCCCAGTGTAGTCCAACACAACTCCAGTGTAGTCACCACCCCGGTAGTACCCACACCCCCCATGTGTAGTCCACACACCTCATTTGAAGTCACACACACCCGTTTTAGTCTACATAACCCCCAGTGGTAGCCCACACACACCCCATTTGTAGTCCACACACCCCCAGTGTAGTCCAACAACCCTTTGTCTCCACCCACCCCAGTGTAGTCCACACACCCCCATTAGTCCACACCCCCAGTGTAGTCCCACACACACCCCAGTGAAATCCAAACACCCCAGTGTAGTCCCAACCATTCACACACCCAGTGTAGTCCACCACACCCCAGTGTAAGTCCACAACACCCCAGTGTAGTCAACACAACCCCATTTGTAGCCCACACCAAAACCCAGTGTAGTCACACACACCCCCGTGTAGTACCAACACCCCAGTGTAGTCACCCAACACCAGTGTAGTCCAACACCCCTATGTAGTCCACCACCCACATGAGTCCCCCTGTATTCCACACACCCCGTGTTCCACACACCCCCAGGGGTAGTCCACACACCCCAGTGTGTCACAACACCTCAGTGTAGTCCACAAACACCAGTGTCAGTCCACACCCCCCTGGTGTCACACAACACCACAGTGTAGTCCACACACCCCAGTGTAGTCCACAACCCCGTGATTTAAACACACACCCAGTGTAGTCACAACACCCAGTGTATCCACCATCGGCACAAACCCCTATTGTAGTCACACACCCCCGGTTTTAGTCACACACACCAGTGTATCCACACAAACAACAGTGTGTACAAACCACAGTGTAGTCACACCCCCCTATGTGTCACACCACCCTGGAAGTCAAACCCCGTGAGTCCACACACCCAACCAACACTTGTGTTCACAAAACCCCCAGTGTAGTCCAAACAACCCCTGAAAGTCCCACCACCCGTTTTGTCCACACACCCAGTGTAGCCCAACACCCCCAGTGTAGACACAACCCCAGTTAGTCCACACCCCTAGTGTAGTCCAACCCCCCAGTGTAGTCAACACCCCAGTGTACACACACCCTCTTGTATCCCACCCCCACAGGTAGCCCACCCCACACCCCAGTGTAGTCCACACACCCTATGAGTCCACAACACCCATTGTAGTCCACACACAACCCAGTGTAGCCCAACACACACCCAGTGTAGTCCACACACCCGTGTAGTCACACACCCTCAGTGTAGTCCACACACACCCCAGTGTAGTCACACAACCCAGTGTAGTCAACACACACCAGTGTAGTCCACACACACCTCAGTGTAGTCCACACACACCCATTGTAGTCCACACGCCCACACACACCCCCCAGTTTCCACACACCCCAGTAGACACACACCCCATTAGTCACCACACAAAAGGCCACCCAGAAACCCAACCCAAACCCCCAAAGGTGTAACAACCCTTTTTCCACAACCCCAATTTCCCACCCCATTCACACAAAACCCAAATTTAGAAAACCCCCAGTGTACCACACCCCCAGTGTAGTCCCACACACCTCAGGTAGTCAACAACCTGTAGTCCAAACCCCTCCCATTCCACCCCAATATTCCACACACACCCCGGTGTCACCACACCCATTACCCACCCCCTTTCGTCAAAACACCGGGATCCCAAAACCTGTATCCCCCCATTAAAACCCCAATGTTCACACAACCCAGTGTAGGTCCAACACCCCCGTTGTCACACACAAAGGTCCCAACCCCCCGTGGTACCACAACCATTTCCCAAGTCAAAACCCCAGTGTAGTCAACACCCCGGGTGTCCCAAACCCCCTCACCCAAAACCACCCCAGTGTACCTCAACCCCCCAATCCCCCCCAACCCAACCAAAAACCCCCATAAACCCCCAAAACCCCATTTCCCCAAGTGTATTCAAACCCCTTAGCCCAAACAACCCAGTGTAGTCCACACAAACCCCGTTACCCAAACCACCCCAGGTAGTCCACACACCCAGTGGCCCAACCCCCAGTGTCACACAACCCCCAGTCCCCACACCCCATTCCACACACACCCGGGTCCCAAAACCCCATTGTCGTCCAAAACCCCCCATTTGGTCCACACCCCCAGTGTAGCCAAACAACCCCGGAGTCCACACACACCCCTGTTACACCCCAAATTTAGTCCACCCCCCATTATCCCCCCACCCCCCAGAGTCCCACACCACCAAAACCCCCAAATTTATTACACACCCCCAGTGTTACCCCCGGGGAAACCACCACCCCAGTAAACCACAACCCCCAGTGTCCACAAACAACCCATGTAGCCACAACACCCCCAAAGGTTCCAACACCCCTTTGTCCCACACACCCCTTGCCCCACACAACCCCTTTTACCCCAAACCCCAAGTCCAAAACCCGGGGTTAGTAAACCACCCCCCCCGGTGAGTCCACACACCTTGTGTAGCCACACACCCCCAAATTTAGCACACACCCCCAGTGTACCACACACACCCCCTTTTTCCACACACCCGTGTGTACCAAACCACTTAGTCCACAACCCCTTTCCAACACCCCAGTGAGTCCAACACCCCCCAAAATTTCCACCACCCCACGTTAGTCCACACACACCCCAGTACCCACCACCCCATTTGTCCACACACACCCCCCCCCTTAAGTCCCCCACACCCCCGGGTAGTCCACCCCACACCCTTTAGTCCACCCACACCCCGTGTAGTCCCCCCCCCTTTTGTAGTCCCCCAACACCCCAGTGAGTCCCACACCCAGTGTAAACCCCCCCCATGTATTTCCACACCCCCGTAGCCCACACAACCAGTTTGCCCAAACACACCCCAGGGGCCCCCACACACCCCAGTGAGTCCACACACACCTTTTTAAACCCACACCTCCGGCACCCCCATGTCCCAAACCCAAACCCCCAGTGTAGTCCACAAACCCCAGTTTTCCACCCACCACCAACCCCAGTTCCCCCACACCCCCATGTGCCCAAACACACCCCAGGGGTTCACCCACCAGGGTAGTCCAAAACCCCCCGTGTAGTCCCAACACACCCCAGTGTGTCCACACCCCCGTGTGTCAACACACCCCAAGTCCACAACCCCAGTACCACACAAAACACGTATTCCCAACCCAGTGAGCCACACCCACAGTGTAGTCCACAACACCCGGTTTTCCACACACACCCCGTGAAAAAATTTTTTTCCACAAAACCCCCACCCCAAACCCAAAACCCCTGTAGTCCACACACACCCCAGGTAGTCCACACAAACCCCCAGGTGCCACCAAAACCCAGTGTGTCCAACACCCCCTCCCAAACCCCCAACCCCCATTTTAAACACACACCCCATGTAGTCCACACAAAACCCAATGAGTACCACCACCCCATTGTCCCAACCCCCCCGGTTTTTCCCACCACCCATGTAGTCCAACACAACCCCCAAACCCCCCAACAACCAATTTTAAAACACACCCCCGTGGCCAAACACCCAGTGTACACACAACCCCATGTATCCCACCACCCCAGTGTAGTCCACCACAAAACCCCATTTAAAACCCAAACCCCCCCCCAATCCCACACCCCCTTTCCCACACACCCCGTTTCCAAAACACCCATGTAGTCCCACCCCCCAGTGTAGTCCACACACACCCCATTTTTCCACCCCAACCCCAGTAGCCACCCACCCAGTGTAGTCACCACAACCCAGTGTAGTCCACAACACCCTATTGTGTCCACACCCCCATTTTCCCCCCAAAACCCAACACACCCATTTGTGCCACACACCCATGTCCAAACCCCAGGGGCACCCCACCTGTAGCCCAACACACCCCAATTTTCCACAACCCATGAAGCCCACACACCCCCAGGTTCCACACACACCCCGGGACAAAACCCCCCCCTTTTCCACAACCACCAGTGTTCCACACACCCCCAGTGAGTCCACACAAACCCAGGGGCCACACACCCCAGGGTCCACCAAACCCCAGTGTGTCCACAACCCCAGGTAGTCCCAACACCCCCTGTTCCCACCAACCCGTGTACCAACACCCCCAGTTTTCCACAACACCCCAAGCCCAAACCACCCTTTTAAACCCAAACCAACCACCCCAGGGCACAACACACATAGTACCACACACCCCGTTTTCCACACAACCCCACCCGTTTCCAACACCCCCAGTGTAGTAAACCCCCCATTTACCAACAACCCGGGGCCAAAACACCCCCAAAACCCCTTAAACCACCCCCAGTGTAGCCAACACAAACCCCTGTTTTCCAACACCCGTGTAGTCCACCAACCCCCGTGTACCACACACACCCAGTGTAAAACCAAAAAAACCCTTGTACCACACCCCCCCCCAAAAAAACCCCCCAGTGATAAAAACAATCCCCCCCCCAGTGTAGCCCACAAAAACCCCAGTGTATCCACAAAAACCCCCCAAATTTTGTAGCCCACACACCCCCCATTAAAAGTCCACACAACCCCCAGTGTTCCCCCCCAAAACCCCAGTTTTAGCCCCACCCACACCCCCAGTGTACCCCACACCCCCCGTGTAGTCCACACCACCCCCGTGGTCCACACACCCCCCCTTGTACCCAAAAATTAACAACCCCCAGTGTAGTCCCCCCCCCCAAAACCCCCCAAGTGTAGTCCCCCAAAACCCCCCCCCCCCTTTTACCAACCCCCCTCCCCCCTTTTTTAGTCCCCCACACCCCCAGTGTATTCCCAAAAACCCCCCCCATTTATTCCCCCCCCCACCCCCCCAGTGTAGTCCACCCCCACCCCCCCTTAGTCCACACACCCCCCCAGTGAAAGCCCACACACCCCAAAAGTGTACCCAAAAACCCCCACCCCCCCAGTGTAGTCCCACACACCCCCGTGTAGTCCCCCACCCCCCCAGTTTTTCCACCCCCCCCATTTGTTCCCCCACCCCCCCGTGTAGTCCCACCCCCCCCCCCCCCCAGTGTACCCCAAACACACATTTTCCCCCCTGTATCCCCCAAAACCCCCCTTTGTTTTCCCACACACCCTTTTTAGTCCACAAAAACCCCCCAGGGGCCCCCAAAACCCCCCAAAAAACCCCCTTTTAGTCCACACCCCCCCTTTTGTAGTCCACAAAAAACCACCCCCCCCATTTTTAGTCCA
>JARBHB010000403.1:0-13643 GCA_029891345.1 Dryococelus australis | reverse complement strand
GTCCTTAAATTGCAAAAAACCGTTTTGTTTAAGAATGAAAAACCAGTTAAATTTTCAGTTAATGAACACATGTTCCTTTTGTCTTTTTTAGGATAAAATTTATTTAAACTTTGGAGTTGTATACCTACAATTAAAAACTTCTAAGAATCCCCTTTAAACAATTGTCCTTACAAAAATGTAATAAAAACGTTTTCTTAAATGATGACAACAGTTTAATTCACTAAAGAACACAGGGTTACTATTTTTCGTTTTGGGATATATTTATTACAAAATTTTTACGGGGATTCCTACACATCAATACTTTTTTAAAATACGTTGAAAAAATTGCCCTTACAAGGAATAACAACGTTTGCTTAGAATGTTACAACATTTAATTCAGTAAAAAAACACATGTAACTCATTTTCTTTTTTGGGAATATTTATAAAAATTTTTTACTGGTATTTCTACACCAATACTTCTAAGAAATCGTTTAATAATTGCCTTTAAAAGCCTGCAATAACTACGTTTTTGTTAGAATGTTTAACTTAATTTCATTTATATGAAACATGTTACCTTTTTCTTTTTTGGTATATTTATTTAAAACTTTTGATTGTATACCTACAATTCAAACTTCTAAAATACCCAGGCACTAATTGTCCTTAAAAGAATGTAATAACCCGATTGCAAAGAATATGAAAACATTTAATTTAACTATAAGAACACTGTATTCATTTGCTTTTTTTTGGGATATATTTTTTACAAAACTTTTCACTGGTTTTCCCTCACACAATACTTCTAAAAATACGAATGAAACCCTAATTGTCCTTAAAACCTGCAATAACACATTTGTTTAAGAATGAACAATTAATTCTTTTTAATAGAAAACGTTACTCATTTGTCGTTTTTGGGATATTTTATTATAAACTTTGAGTTGTATCCCTACAATTCAAACTTCAAGAATACCCTTTAATAATTGTCCTTACAAGAATGAATAACTGATTTGCTTAAAAATTATGACAACATTTTAATTCACTAATAGAACACATTTTACCTTTGTCTTTTTTTTGGGATATATTTTTTTAAAAACTTTAGGGGATTCCTTCAATCAATACTTTTTAAAATACGTGAAATAAATGTCCTTACAAAATGAATAACAACGTTTGTTTTAGAATGATGAAAAACATTTTAAATTCAGCTATAAAGAAACCATGTAACTCATTTGTCGTTTTTGAATATTTTTTACAAAACTTTTACTGTTTTTCCTACACATCAAACTTCTAAGAAATAGAATGTAACAAATTTGTCCTTAAAGCATGCAAAACTACGATTTGTTTAAGAATAACAACAGTTAAATTCGTTTATATAGAACACATGTTCTCATTTGTCTTTTTGGATATATTTAATAAAAACTTTTGATTTAACACTTTAAACTTCTAAGAATACCTTAAAACTAATTGTCCTTCAAGAATGAAAACACGATTTGTTTAAAATGTTTAAAAAATTAAATTTCTTTAATTGAACATTTTTTTTACTCATTTGTCGTTTTGGATATATTTATTATAAAATTTTTGAGTTGTTACCTACAATTCAAACTTCAAAGAAGTACCCATGCACAATTGTCCTTACAAGAATGTAAAAAACGATTGCTTAAAAATGAACAACTTTAATCAGAAAATATAGACACATGTTATCATTTGTCGTTTTTGGGATATTTTATTAAAAATTTTTGATTATCCACAATAAAATACTTCTAAGAATACAAAGAACAATTTGTCCTTACGTGAAAAACACGTTTTAAGAATGTTTACACAGTTAAATAGTTAAAAAAGAACACATTTCTCATTTGTCTTTTTTTTGAAAATTATTTATTAAAAATTTTTTTGAGTTGTTTACCAAAAAATTTAAATACTTCTAAGAATACCCATGAACTATTGTCCTACAAGGAATAACAACATTTGCTTAAGATGATACAAAAAATTAATTAGTATATAGAACACAGTTATTCTTTGTCGTTTTTGGGATTATTTTTTTAAATTTTTGACTTGTATCCCTACAATCTACTTCAAAGAAAAACCAAACGACTAATTGTCCTTACAAGATGCAATAACTACGATTTGTTAAAAATGAGGGAAAAGTTAATTAGGGTTAGAACACATGATCTTTTGTCTTTTTTTAAATATTTTATTAAAAACTTTTATTTGTATCCTAAAATTTTAAATATTCAAAGAAATACGATGTAACTAATTGTTTTTTAAAAAATCCCATAATTTCGATTTGCTTAAGAATGATGCAACAGTTCAATTCAAAATGAACACAGTTACCTTTTGTCGTTTTTGGGGTATATTTATTATAAAACTTTTGAGTTGAATACCTACAATTCAAACTTCTAAGAAGTACCAATAACTAATTGCCAACAAGAATGTATAACAACGATTGCTTAAATGATGACAACATTTAAATTTCAGCTATATAGAAACATTTTTACTCATTTGCTTTTTTTGATATATTTATTACAAAACTTTTCACTGGGTTTTCCTACACATCAATACTTTAGAAATCGTGTAACTAATTTCCTTACAGAATGAAAACACATTTCTTAAATGAGGACAACAGTTAATTCCTTTTTAGAACACATTTTACTCATTTTCGTTTTTGGGTATATTTTTAAAAACTTTTAGGGGTTCACCATCAATACTTTTTAGAAATACGTTTTAACTAATTTTCCTTACAAGCTGCAATAACTACGATTGAAAATAGAAAACATTCAATTCAGTATTGAACACAGTTCTCATTTGTCGTTTTTGGGATATATTTTTTTTTAAAATTTTTGGTTTATACCTACAATTCAAACTTCTAAGAAGTCCCCCATGCACAAATTTGCCTTACAAATGTAAAAAACGTTTGTTTTAGAATGATGACAACTTTAATTGCTATAAAGAACACATGAATCATTTGTCGTTTTTGGATATATTTATTACAAAATTTTTTACGTATTCCTACACATCATACTTCTAAAAAATACGAATGTAACAATTGTCCTTACAACTGCAAAACTACGTTTGTTAAAGAATGAACAACGTTCAATTTCATTTATAGAACACATGTTTTCATTTGTCGTTTTTGGATATTTTATTATAAAACTTTGATTGTATCCCCACAATCAAATTTAAAGAATCCCCTTTAACCAATTGTCCTTACAAAAATTTAATAACTTGATTTGCTTAAGAATGATGACAAATTTTTAATTCAGCTAATAGAACACATTTACTTTTTGTCGGGGATAATTTATTTAAAACTTTTAGGATCCTAAAATTTCAAATCTTAGAATACCCTTGAACAAATTTGTCCTTAAAAGAATTTTAAATAACAACGATTTGTTTAAAGAATGATGACAACAGTTTAATTCCCTATAAGAACACATTTTAACCATTTGTCGTTTTTGGGATATATTTTTTACAAAACTTTTACGGGGTTTACTACACATCAATACTTTTTTAAAAAAAAATTTGTAACAATGCCCTTAAACATGCAATAACTACGTTTTTTTTTAAGATGAAAACAGTTAATTTTCAGAATAAAACACTGACTCATTTGTCTTTTTTTAGGATTTATTTATTATAAAAATTTGAGTTGTATACCCACACTCAATATTCTAAGAAATACGCTTTAAACAATTGTCCTTACAAGATTCAATAACTCGTTTGCTTAAGAATTTTTAAAAAATTAAATTCAGTTAATAGAAACATGTACCATTTTTCGTTTTTGGGTATATTTTTTATAAAATTTTGGTTGTTTACCTACAATTCAAACACAAGAAGTACCCATGCCAATTTGTCCCTTCAAGAATGTAATAACAACATTTGTTTTAAAAATGATACAACTTTTTTAATTCCAATAGAACCTGTTACCATTTGTCTTTTTGGGATATATTTATACAAACTTTTCACTGGTTTCCCTACACATAAATATTTCTTAGAAATACCGTATTTAATTGCCCTTACAAGCAGCATAACTCCGATTTTTGAATGATGAAACATTTAATTCACAATAAACACGTTACTCATTTGCTTTTTGGGGATATATTTATTTAAAATTTTTGATGGTTTCCCCCATCAATACTTCTAAGAATCGATGTAATATTGCCCTTACAAATGCAAAACTACGATTTCTTAAAGTTTAACAACATTCAACAGTTATAAGAACACAGTTATTCATTTGTCGTTTTAGGAATATTTATTATAAAACTTTTGAGTTGTATCCCCCAAAATCAAAAAATTCTAAAAAACCATGAAACTTTGTCTTACAAGAATGAAATAAAACAAATTTAAAAAATGATGAAACGTTTTTTAACTATATAGAAACATGTAAACTCTTTTGTCGTTTTGTATATTTTATTAAAAAAACTTTACTGGTATTCCACACATCAAAACTTCTAAAAATACAATGTAACTAATTGTCCTTACAAGCTGCAAAAACACGTTTTGTTTAAAAATGAACAACATTCAATTCGTATATAGAAACAGTTACCATTTGTCGTTTTTGGTTATTTTTAAAATTACTAACTTTTCACTGGATTCCGACCATCAAAATACTTTTCTTAAAAAATACGCTTTTAAAAATTGTCCTTACAACTTTCAATAACACATTTGTTTTAAAATGATGGAAATAACATTCAATTCACTGAAGTTAACACATGTTACTCATTGTCGTTTTTGGATATATTTTTTTATAAACTTTTGATTGTATCCCTTTACAATTCAATACTTCTAAGAAATACCCATGTAACTAATTGTCCTTACAAGAATGTAATAACACGATTTGCTTAGAATGATGACAAAAATAATTCAGCTAATAGAAACACATGTTACTCATTTGTCGTTTTTGGGATATATTTATTAAAAAACTTTTAGGGGGAATTCCTAACACATCAATACTTCTAAAAATACACTGTAACTAATTGTCCTTACAAGAATGAAATAACAACGATTGCTTTTAAATTTATGACAACAGTTAATTCAGCTATAAGAACAATGTTACTCATTTTCCTTTTTTAGGATATATTTTTACAAAACTTTTCATGGATTCCCTACACATCAATATTCTAAAAAATACGCTGTACTAATTTTCCTTACAAGCATGCAATACTACGATTTGTTTAAAGAATGATGACAACAGTTAATTCAGCTATAGAAACATGTTACCATTTGTCGTTTTTGATATATTTATTTAAAAACTTTTTTGTATTCCCACACATCAATACTTCTAAGAAATACGCATTTTTAACTAATTGTCCTTACAAGAAGCAATAACTCGTTTTGCTTAAGAATGATACAACAGTTCAATCAGCTAATAGAACACTGTTACCATTTGTGGTTTTTTAGGATATATTTATTATCAAACTTTTGAGTTGTTTTACCAAAATTTCAATCCCTTCTAAGAAATCCCGATGAACTAATTGTCCTTACAAGAATAAAAACAACGATTTTTTAAGAATGATGACAACATTTTAATTAAAAGCTATATAGAACACATGTACTCATTTGTCGTTTTTGGATATATTTATTACAAATTATGACGTTGTTATCCCAAAATTCAATACTTCTTAAGAATACCATGAATAATTGCCCCTTACAAGAATGAATAACAAGGATTTGCTTAAGAATATGACAACAGTTAATTCAGCTATATAGAACACATGTTACTCATTTGTCGTTTTGGGATATATTTATAATAAAACTTTGACTGGTTTCCTACACATCAATACTTCTAGAATACGCAGTAACTAATTGTCCTTACAAGAATGAAATAACACGATTTGCTTAAGAATGATGACAACAGTTTAATTCAGCTATAAAGAACCATGTAACTCATTTGCCGTTTTTGGGATATATTTATTACAAACTTTTGACTGGATTCCTACACATCAATACTTCTAAGAATACAAAGGTAACTAATTTGTCCTTACAAGTGCAATAACTACGATTTGCTTAAATGATACACAGTTCAATTCAGTTATATAGAACACATGTTACTCATTTGTCGTTTTTGGATATATTTATTATAAAACTTTTGAGTTGTATACCACAATTCAATACTTCTAAGAAATACCCATCGAACTAATTGTCCTTACAAGAATGTAATAACAACGATTTGCTTAAGATGATGACAACAGTGTTAATTAAGCTATATGAACACATGTATTCATTTGTCGTTTTTGGATATATTTTAAATTAAAAACTTTTGACTGGTATCCTACACATCATACTTCTAGATAAACGAGAATAATTGTCTACAAAATGTAATAACACGATTGCTTAAGAATGATGACAACAGTAATTCAGCTATATAGAACACATGTTACTCATTTGTCGTTTGGATAAAATTTATTACAAAACTTTTCACGGGATTTCCGACACATCAATACTTCTTAGAAAACGCTGTAACTAATTGTCCTTACAAGCATGCAATTAACTACGATTTGTTTAGAAGGATGAAACATTTCAATTCAGCTGAGTTGAACACATTTTAAATCATTTGTCTTTTTTTAGGAATATTTATTATAAACTTTTGAGTTGTATACCTACAATTCAAACTTCTAAGAAGTACCCAGTAACTAATTGCCCTTACAAAATGTAATAACAACGTTTGCTTCAGATGATGACAACAGTTAATTCAGCTATATAGGAACACATTTTACTCATTTGTCGTTTTGGGATATATTTATTACAAAACTTTTCACTGGGATTCCTACACATCAATACTTCTTAGAAATACGCTTGTAACTAATTGTCCTTACAAGAATGTAATAACAACGATTTGCTTTAGAATATGACAACAGTTAATTTCAGCTATAAAGAACACATGTAAACTCATATTCGTTTTTGGATATATTTTTACAAAATTTTTGACTGTGTTCTACCATCAATACTTCTAAGAAATCCCTTGTAACAAATTTTGTCCTTAAAAAGCATGCAATAACTACGATTTGTTAAGAATGATACAACATTTTAATTCAGCTAATAGAAAAAACATGTTATCATTTGTCGTTTTTAGGATATATTTATTTAAAACTTTTGAGTTGTTACCTAAAATTTCCAAACTCTAAGAAATACCAGAACAAATTTGTCCTTACAAGAATGTAATAACACGATTTGCTTAGAATGATGACAACAGTTTAATTCCCTTATAGAACACATGTTACTCATTGGGGTCGTTTTTGGGATATATTTATTACAAAACTTTTCACTGGGTTTCCTACACATCAATACTTCTTAGAAATCCCGCTTGTAACTAATTGTCCTTACAAGCATGAATACTACGATTTGTTTAGAATGATGAAAACAGTTAATTCAGCAGAGTAGAACACTTTTAACCATTTGTCGTTTTTAGATATTTTATTATAAAACTTTTGGTTGTTTTAACCATCAAACTTCTAAGAAAACCAAAACAAAATTTGCCCTTACAAAAATGAAAAAACAGTTTTTGCTTAAAAAATATACAACATTAATTCGTTAAAAGAAACATTTTTATCATTTGTCGTTTTTGGGAATATTTATAAAAAATTTTATGTTTTCCTAAATCAATACTTTAAAATACCCAGGAAAAATTGTCCTTACAAGAATGCATAACTACGATTTGCTTAAGAATGATACAACAGTTCAATTCAGTTAATAGAACACTTTCTACAACGTTTTAGGATAATTATTATAAAACTTTGATGAATACCACACAAATATTCTAAAATACGAAAAGAACAATTGCCTTTAAACAAGAAAAAACAACGATTTTAAAATGATGACAAATTAATTCAGTAATAGAACACATTTTACCATTGTCGTTTTAGATTATTTATTAAAAACTTTATTTATACCACAATCAAAATTCTAAAATAAATGAACAATGTCTTACAAAATGAAAAACACGATTTGCATAAAAATAAAACATATTTAATATAAAAACACATGTTACTCATTTGTGTTTGGATAATTTATTAAAAACTTTATTATACCACAATCAAAATTTAAAAAAACCATGAACAATTGCCATACAAATGAATAACACGATTTGTTAAAAAATGATGAAAACAGTTAATTCAGCTATAAAAATTTTCACTTTCGTTTTTTATAATAAAAAATTTCATGGATCTACAATCAAAACTTTAAAATACCAACAAATTCTTACAAGAAGAATAACAAGATTGTTTAAAGAATGATGAAAACATTAATTCGCTATAAAACACATTTACTCATTTTGTTTTTAGGAAATATTTATTAAAACTTATGAGGATACCCACTCAAACTCAAGAAATACCCCCTGTAACTAATTGTCCTACAAAATGAATAACCGATTTTAAAATGAAAACATTAATCAGCTAAAACACGGTACCATTTGTTTTTGATAATTTTTATAAAACTTTTGATGTATAAAATCAATACTTCTAAAAATACCAGAAAATTTTCCTTACAAGAAGTAAAACAACGATTTTTAAGAATGATGACAACATTAAAAATTAAGCTAAAAGAACACATAATATTTGCGTTTTGGAATATATTTATTAAAAATTTGATGTATACACATCATATTCAAAAGAAAACAAGTAACTAATTGTCCTTACAAAATGACAATAACACGATTTGCTTAAAATTGAACAACATTAATTCAGTAATAAAAACACATGTTTACTCTTTGTCGTTTTTTGGATTTTTATTTAGTAAAACTTTACGGGTTTATCCTCCCACATCAATATTCTAAGATAACCACGTAACTAATTGTCCTTACAAGAATGTAAAAAACAACGATTTGCTTAAGAATGATGACAACAGTTAATTCAGCTATAAAAGAACACATGTAACTCATTTGTCGTTTTTGGATATTTTTATTACTAAAACTTTTGACTGGTTTTCCTACACAATCAATACTTCTAAGAAATACGAAAAACTAATTGTCCTTACAAGATGCATAACTCGATTTGCTTAAGAATGTTTACAACGTTAAATTCAGTTATATAAACACATGTACTCATTTGTCGTTTTTAGGATATATTTATTATAAAACTTTTGAGTTGTATACCTACAATTCAATACTTCTAAGAAGTACCCATGCAACTAATTGTCCTTACAAGAATGTAATAACAACGATTTGCTTAAGAATGATGACAACAGTTTAATTAGCTATAAGAACACATGTTATTCATTTGTCGTTTTTGGATATATTATTTATTATACTTTTTGACTGGTATGCCTACACATCAATACTTCTAAGAAAACGCAGTAACTAATTGTCCTTAACAAGAATGAATAACAACGATTTGTTTAAGAATGATGACAACAGTTTAATTCAGCTATATAGAACACATGTTACTCATTTGTCGTTTTTGGATATATTTATTTACAAAACTTTTCACTGGATTCCTACACATCAATACTTCTTAGAATTTACGATGTAACTAATTGTCCTTACAAGCATGCAAAAATACGTTTTGTTTAAAGAATGATGAAACAGTTAATTCAGCTAATAGAACACTTTGTTACTCATTTGTCGTTTTAAAAATTATTTATTATAAAAACTTTGAGTTGTATACCTACAATCAATACTTCTAAGAAATACGCATGTAACTAATTGTCCTTACAAGAATGCAATAACTACGATTTGCTTAAGAATGTTTACAACAGTTCAATTCAGCTAATAGAACACATGTTACTCATTTGTTCTTTTTTTAGGATTTATTTATTATAACTTTTGAGTTGAATACCTACAATTCAATACTTCTAAAAAAAAAAAAAAAAAAAAAAAAAAAAAAAAAAAAAAAAAAAAAAAAAAAAAAAAAAAAAAAAAAAAAAAAAAAAAAAAAAAAAAAAAAAAAAAAAAAAAAAAAAAAAAAAAAAAAAAAAAAAAAATGGTGAAAAAAATTTTCCACAAAAGAATAACCGATTTAAAGGAAAGAAATTTTTAATTTGCTTTTGAACACTTTAATATTTTTTTGAAAATTTTTAAAAAAAACTTTTTTTTTTAAAACCCTTTTTAAAATTCCTAAACCCCAAAAACTATTTTTCCTTAAAAATTTTTAAAAAGAAATTTTTTAAAAGAAAAAACATTTTTTACAAAAAAACACTTTTTTTTTTTTTTTTTAAAATTTTTTAATTTTTGATTTTTCCCACATAATTTTAAAAAAACCTTTAATTTTCCCCAAAAAATTAAAAACCCGATTTGTTTAAGTATGAAAACCCCAAACGCTAATAAAACATTTTATCATTTGTCGTTTTTGGAATATTTATTAAAAATTTTTTATTAATTAAAATTTTTTCCTTTTTTAAAAAAAAAACTAATTTTTAAAAGTTTAAAAAACATTTTTAAAAAATGTTTATTTTTTTAAAAAAAAAAAATTTTTTTTTTTTAATTTTTTAAAAATTTTTGGTTTTTCAACAAAAAAGAAAAAAAATTTAAAATTTTTTAAAAAAGGGAATAATTTTTTTGTTTTTTTTTTAAAAAAAAACCCTAAAAAAAAAATTTTGCTTTTTAATTTTTTAAAAAAAAAAATTTTTATTGAAAAATTTTTTAAAACTTAAATACGGGAAACTTTTTTTTTTTTTAAATTAAAAAAATTTTTTTTCCCCACAATTAATTAAAATAAAAAAACAATTTTTAAAAAAGTTTTTTTGGGAAATTTTTTAAAAAAATTTTATTGGTATTAAACATTTAATCTTTTTTAAAGTAATAATTTCCTTAAAGTGAAAACAACAGTTAAATTAAAAAAACTTTTAATTAAGCTTAAAAAAATTTTTTAAAAGGTTTTTTATTTTTTTTATTAAAACTTTTAGGGACCCCCCCCAAAAATACTCTGAAAAAATTAACTATTGTTTAAACTTTAAAAAAACATTTTTTTAAGAATAAAACATTTTTGTAATAAAAAGAAAATTTTCTTTTTAAAAAAAATTTTATAAAAAACTTTTGTTGTTTTAAATTTATATTTAAAAAATTTAAATGAATTTTAAAATTTTCCCCCAAAAGAATACAGTTTGTTAAGAATGGGGGGGGAAAAAAAAATTTAATTGCTAATAAAACCCCTGATCATTTTCGTTTTTGGTTTTTTTAAAAAAAAAATTTTAAAAAAAATTTTTCAAAAATCAAAAACTTTGAAACCCAAAAAAATTTTAAAAAAAACGTTTTTTAGAATTAAACAATTTTATTGCTTTAGAAAAATATTTTTTTTTTTGGGATATAAAATTTAAAAAAATTTCCTTACTTTTCCTAAAAAAAAAAATTTTTTAAAAAACCCAAGAATTTTCAGATAATAACTACATTTGTTTTGAATTAATTAAACTTTTCCCAATTTACCTTTTCTTTTTGGGGTTTTTATTATCAAAAAAATTTTAAAAAACATCTTTAAAAAAAACATTAAAATTTTCCTTAAAAAAAATGAAAAAATTTCGTTTTTGTTTATAAAAAATTGCTAATAACATATTTTTTTGGTTTTTAATTTTTAAAAAAATTTTTTTGTTTTGGAAAATTTAAAATTCAATCAAAAAAACTGAACAAATTGCCCTTAAAGTTTAATAAAAAATTTTTAAAAATAAAACAAAAAAATTTATTTAAAAACATTTACTTTTGTTTTTTTAAAAAAAATTTTTTTTTAAAATTTTAAATTTTTTAAAAAAATTTAATTTAATCGTTTGTTTTTTAAAAAAAACCCAAAACCCCTTTTTAAAAAAAAAAAATTTTAAATTAAACCGTATTTTTGGTTTTATATTTTTTTTTTTGTTAAACTTTTTGCGGTTTTAAAAATAATTTTTTAAATTTTTTAAAAAAATTTTCCTTTAAAGAAAAATAACAAGTTTTTTAAAAAAATTTAACATTTTTAATATAAACATTAATCATTTTTTTGGGAAATTTTTTTTTTTTTGGGGAATTTTAAAAAAATTTTTTTTCTTTTCCCCCTTTAATTTTTAAAAAAAAACAAAAAAAGAAAAAATTTAATTAGAAAAAAATTTTTAAAAAAATTTTTTTTGTTTTTGGATATATTTTTTTTAAAAATTTTGAAAAAACCCACAAAATTTAAAAATACGATGTAACTAATTGTCCTTACAAGATGAATAACACGTTTTGTTAAGAATAGAAACAGTTAATTCAGCTAATAGAACACATGTTACTCATTTGTCGTTTTTGATATATTTATTACAAAACTTTTGATGTTTTACCACACATCAATACTTCTAAGAAATACGCATGTAACTAATTGTCCTTACAAGAATGAAAATAACTACGATTTGCTTAAGAATGATACAACAGTTCAATTCAGCTTAATAGAACACATGTTACTCTTTGTCGTTTTTAGGTTTATATTTATTATAAACTTTTGAGTTGATACCTACAATTCAATACTTCTAAAAATTTACCCATGAACTAATTGTCCTTACAAGAATGTAATAACAACGATTTGCTTAAGAATGATGACAACTTTTTAATTCACTATATAGAACACATGTACTCATTTGTCGTTTTTGGGATATTTTTAATTACAAAACTTTTCACTGGATTCCTACACATCAATACTTTTTAAGAAATACGCTGTAACTAATTGTCCTTACAAGATGAATAACAACGATTTGTTTAAGAATTTTGACAACAGTTTAATTCAGCTAAAGAACACATTTTAACTCATTTGTCGTTTTTGGATATATTTATTATAAAACTTTTGATTGGTATTCTACACATCATACTTTAAAATACTGTAACTAATTTCCTTAAAAGAGCTCTCGATTTGTTAGATGATCCCCAATTCATTCAGCTTAGAACACATTTACTCTTTGCGTTTTTGATAATTTATTATAAACTTTGATTGTTCCACAAAAATTCTAAAAATACATAACTAATGTCCTTACAGAGAATACCATTTTTAGATGATGACAAGTTAATAAGCTAAGAACACATTAATCATTTTTTTGTTTTTGGATATATTTATTAAAACTTTGAGTTTACACATCAATACTTCTAAGAATCGAGAACTAATTGCTTAAAATGTAAACACGATTGTTAGATGATGAACTTATCAGTATGACACTTTACTATTTGTCGTTTTTGGGTATATTTATTAAAACTTTCTGTATCCTAAATCAACTTGTAAGCAGAACAATTGTCCTTACAATGAAAACACGATTTGCTAAGAAATGACAACAGTTATTCAGCTATAAGAACACATGTACCATTTGTCGTTTTTGGAATATTATTACAAACTTTACGGATCTACACTAAATACTTCTAAAATACGTGTAACTAATGTCCTTACAGCTGCAATAACTACGATTTGTTAGAGATAAACAGTTAATTAGATAGAACACGTACTCATTTGTCGTTTTTAGATAATTTTATAAAATTTTGAGTTTATACCACATTCATACTTTAAAATACCATGACAATTGTCTTACAAAATGTAATACAAGATTTTTTTTTTTTTTTTTTTTTTTTTTTTTTTTTTTTTTTTTTTTTTTTTTTTTTTTTTTTTTTTTTTTTTTTTTTTTTTTTTTTTTTTTTTTTTTTTTTTTTTTTTTTTTTTTTTTTTTTTTTTTTTTTTTTTTTTTTTTTTTTTTTTTTTTTTTTTTTTTTTTTTTTTTTTTTTTTTTTTTTTTTTTTTTTTTTTTTTTTTTTTTTTTTTTTTTTTTTTTTTTTT
>JARBHB010000402.1:0-13673 GCA_029891345.1 Dryococelus australis | reverse complement strand
TTTGGCGTTTTGTTAATATACGTTCTTCAATTAATAAATGTAAACCATAACTAGGATATTAACTAATTACTGCTATTGTCTTTCTTCGGGCGAGCATGGTGTACTTCACACGAGTCCATCACCCAGAGGGCAGTTTGGCGTTTTGTTGGATACGTTCTTCAATTAATAAATGTAAACCATAACTAGGATATTAACTAATTACTGCTATTGTCTTCTTCGGGGCGAGCATGGTGTACTTCACACGAGTCCATCACCCAGAGGGCAGTTTGGCGTTTTGTTATATACGTTCTTCAATTAATAAATGTAAACCATAACTAGGATATTAACTAATTACTGCTATTGTCTTTCTTCGGGGCGAGCATGGTGTACTTCACACGAGTCCATCACCCAGAGGGCAGTTTGGCGTTTTGTTAATATACGTTCTTCAATTAATAAATGTAAACCATAACTAGGATATTAACTAATTACTGCTATTGTCTTTCTTCGGGGCGAGCATGGTGTACTTCACACGAGTCCATCACCAGAGGGCAGTTTGGCGTTTTGTTAATATACGTTCTTCAATTAATAAATGTAAACCATAACTAGGATATTAACTAATTACTGCTATTGTCTTTCTTCGGGGCGAGCATGGTGTACTTCACACGAGTCCATCACCCAGAGGGCAGTTTGGCGTTTTGTTAATATACGTTCTTCAATTAATAAATGTAAACCATAACTAGGATATTAACTAATTACTGCTATTGTCTTTCTTCGGGGCGAGCATGGTGTACTTCACACGAGTCCATCACCCAGAGGGCAGTTTGGCGTTTTGTTAATATACGTTCTTCAATTAATAAATGTAAACCATAACTAGGATATTAACTAATTACTGCTATTGTCTTTCTTCGGGGCGAGCATGGTGTACTTCACACGAGTCCATCACCCAGAGGGCAGTTTGGCGTTTTGTTGGATACGTTCTTCAATTAATAAATGTAAACCATAACTAGGATATTAACTAATTACGCTATTGTCTTTCTTCGGGGCGAGCAGGTGTACTTCACACGAGTCCATCACCCAGAGGGCAGTTTGGCGTTTTGTTAATAACGTTCTTCAATTAATAAATGTAAACCATAACTAGGATATTAACTAATTACTGCTATTGTCTTTCCTTCGGGGCGTAGATGGTGTACTTCAACTAGAGTCCATCACCAAGGGTCAGTTGGTCGTTTTGTTGATACGTTCTTCAATTAAAATGTAACATAACTAGAGCATTTGCTTTTGTTATTCGTCTCAATTAATAAATGTAAACCATAACTAGGATTACTATTTGTATTGTCTTCTTCGGACATGTGTACTTCACACGAGTCCATACCAAGGCTTTGGCGTTTTGTTATTACTTCCATTAAAAATGTAAACCATAATAGGATTTAACTATTATGCTATTGTCTTTCGGCGGCTTGTACTTCCCGAGTCCATCACCAGGCATTTGGCGTTTTGTTTTGTTCTTCTTAATAATGTAACCATAACTAGGATTTAACTAATTACTGCTATTGTCTTTCTTCGGGGCGAGCATGGTGTACTTCACACGAGTCCACACCCAGAGGGCAGTTTGGCGTTTTGTTATACGTTCTTCAATTAAAAATGTAAACCATAACTAGGATATTAACTAATTATGCTTTTCTTTCTGGGGCGAGCATGGTGTACTTCACACGAGTCCATCACCAAGGCGTTTGGCGTTTTGTTAATACGTTCTTCAATTAATAAATGTAAACATAACTAGGATATTAACATTACTGTATTGTCTTTCTTCGGGGGAGCATGGTGTACTCACACGAGTCCATCACCAGAGGGCAGTTTGGCGTTTTGTTAATAACGTTTTCAATTAATAAATGTAAACCATAACTAGGATATTAACTATTAGCTATTGTCTTTCTTCGGGCGAGCATGGTGTACTTCCAGAGTCCATCACCAGAGGGCAGTTTGGCGTTTTGTTAATACGTTCTTCAATTAATAAATGTAAACCATAACTAGGATATTAACTAATTACTGCTATTGTCTTTCTTCGGGGCGAGCATGGTGTACTTCACACGAGTCCATCACCCAGAGGGCAGTTTGGCGTTTTGTTATATACGTTCTTCAATTAATAAATGTAAACCATAACTAGGATATTAACTAATTACTGCTATTGTCTTTCTTCGGGGCGAGCATGGTGTACTTCAACGAGTCCATCACCAGAGGGCAGTTTGGCGTTTTGTTGGATACGTTCTTCAATTAATAAATGTAAACCATAAACTAGGATATTAACTAATTACTGCTATTGTCTTTCTTCGGGGCGAGCATGGTGTACTTCCCCCCCCGTTATAAGTTCTTCAATTAAAAGACTAATGATTTAACTATTCGCTAGTCTCTGGCATGGGTATCTCCTCACAGAGGGCATTTGGCTTTGTTATATTTCTTCATAATAAAGTAACATAACTAGGATATTATTACGCATTGTTTTCTTCGGCGGCTGTGTACTTCGTTAATAGTCTTCAATATAAATGAAACAAACTAGATTAACTATTATGCTATGCTTTCTTGGGAGCATGGGTCTTCACGCATCACCCAAGGGATTTGGTTTATGTTCTTCAATTAAATGTACCATAATAGGTTTAATAATACGTATTGTTTTCTTCGGGAGCATGTACTCCACGGTCCTCACCAGAGGCATTGGCTTTTTACTTTCATTAAATGTAACCAACTAGGTTAACTAATATGCTATGTTTCTTGGGCGAGTGGTTCAAGATCATCCCCAAGGCAGTTTGCGTTTTGTTATGTTTTCATAATAAAGTAAACATACTAGGATATAACTATTATTTTGTCTTTTCGGGGATGTGATTCACACGCCTCACAGAGGGTTTGGGTTTTGTTCTTTTCAAAATAAGTAACCATAAAGATTAATATTACTTATTTTCTTCGGGGGCATGTGTACCCCAGCCATCACCAGGGGGGGCGTTGTTATACTCTTCATAATAAATTAAACTAATGGAATAACTAATTAGCATTCTTCTCGGGAGATGTGTACTCCACAGCATCCCCGAGGCGTTTGGGTTTGTTATACGTTTATTAATAATGTAACCATATAGGATATACTAATTAGATGTCTTCTTGGGGCAGCAGGTGTACTTCCATCTCACGGGAGTTTGGCTTTGTTAATCGTTTTCTAAAAGTAAACAACTAGATATTACTAATTATGCTTTGTCTTTCTGGGGCGAGCTGGTACTTACGAGCATCACCAGAGGCATTGCGTTTTGTTGTCGTTCTTAATTAAAATGAACTAACTAATTTACTAATTGCTATGTCTTTTGGCGGCTGTGTACTTACACGACATACCGAGGATTTGGCGTTGTTGATACGTTCTTCAATAAAGTAACTAACGGATATTACTTACGTATTGTCTTTCTTCGGGGCGACATGTTACTTAGGGTCCAGTCATCCCCCAAGGAGTTTGGCTTTTGTTATACGTTCTTTATTATAAATGTAAACAAACAGGATATTAATAATTACTGCTATTGTCTTTCTTCGGGCGCTGGGTACTTCACAGAGTCCATACCCAAGGGCAGTTTGGCGTTTTGTTAATACTTTTTAAAATTAAAAATGTAAACCTAAAATTAATATTATTGTCTTTTTGGCGAGCATGTGTTTACAAGTATCACCAGAGCATGGGAGGTTTGTTTGGTTTATTAATTAAATTAACAAATAGATATTAACTAATTATGTATTACTTTCTGGGCATGTTTCTTCCGAGCATCGGAGAGCCGTTGTGTAAACGTTTGATTTAATAAACTTAATCATAATTAACCTATACTGGTTTGTATTTCGCATGTGTCTTCCGGCGAGGGTTTCACCGAGCCATGGGTTTGTTATCGTTTTATTAATAATTAACATAATAGATTTAACCATTACTGTATTTCTTTTTGGCAATGTGTCTTCCGGCAGCCAGAGGGATTGCGTCTTCCAAGTTCTTATATGTAACATAATAGGTTTCAATTATAAATGTACTACGGATGTATATACTCATGCTTTCCGGGGCGTGGGTTTTTAATACGTTCTCAAGAATGTAACTATGGATATTAACAATTATTATTCTTATGGCGACATGGATATTAACAGTTCTGCTTGTCTTTTTGGGTGCTGGTTTTTAACTCTCAATAAAAAGAACCATAATAGGTATTTGATATATTACTGTTTTAGTTACCTGATGTAACTACAGGTTACATAGCATTGGTTTTGGGAGAATTCTTAATTCAAATAACCAAGGATTTAAATTTATTGTTTCTGCATATAAATTAAACATACTGAAGTATTTGCTTTTTTTCGTCTAATTATACTTAAACTAGTATCAAAATTGGGTTTTTTGGCGTATTTACAATTAACCAGAAGTGGTTTTGATATTTTCATTATTAGCAAGGTTTACTATAGTCTTTTCGGGGCGTGGTTATTAGTTCATACCAGAGGGTTTTTTATATTCTAATATAAAAACTAATAGGATTTATTGTGCTTTTTGGGGAGATGGTACTTCCAGAGCCATCACGAGGGCGTTGGGTTTTTTTTTTTTCAATTAATGTAACCTAATAGGATATTAACTAATTACTGTATTGTCTTGGCGTTTGTTAATAGTTCTTCAATTAATAAATGAACATAACTAGGTTTAACTAATTACGCTATTGTCTTTCTTGGGCGAATGGGTACTTCACACGAGTCCATCACCAGAGGGCAGTTTGGCGTTTTTTATACGTTCTTCAATTAATAATGTAAACCATAACTAGGATATTAACTATTACTGCTATTGTCTTTCTTCGGGGGGCATGGTGTACTTACACGAGTCCATCACCAGAGGGCAGTTTGGCGTTTGTTAATACGTTCTTCAATTATAAATGTAAACCATAACTAGGATATTAACTAATTATGCTATTGTCTTTTCGGCGGCATGGTGTACTTCACACGAGTCCATCACCAGAGGCAGTTTGGTTGTGTTGAACGTTCTTCAATTAATATGTAAACCATAACTTAGGATATTAACTAATTACTGCTATTGTCTTTCTTCGGGCGAGCATGGTGTACTTCACACGAGTCCATCACCCAGAGGGCAGTTTGGCGTTTTGTTAATATACGTTCTTCAATTAATAAATGTAAACCATAACTAGGATATTAACTATCGCATTGTCTTCCGGCACAGGGTTTCAGATCTCCAATTTGTTTTTATAACTTTAATAATATGTAAACTACAGGATATTATATTACGCATGTCTCTGGGGCGATGTTACTTCAATATCATCACAAAGGTTTGCTATTTTATTCGTTCTTCAATATGTACTACAGATATAACAATAGCTTTGCTTTTTCGCAAATGTACCAACGGCATACAAGCTTTGCTTTTTTGGCGCTCATTAAAATTAACTCATAACAGGATTTATTTTTGTATTAGTTCTTTCTGGACATGGGTATTACAAGTCTCCATGGGCAGTTGGCTTGTATTACTTCTCAATATATTTGTAACTTAACTATATTAATAATTACTGTATTGTTTTTCTGCATGTGTTTGCACGAGTCTACCCAGAGCATGGCGTTTGTTCGTTTTAATAATTAAAGTAAACATAACTAGGATATTAACTAATTATGCTATTGTTTTTCTTCGGGGCGGCATGGTGTACTTACAGAGTCATCACCCAGAGGGCATTTTTGGCTTTTTGTTATAGTTCTCAATTAATAAATGAAAACCCAAAAACTGGATATTAATTAATTCATTGCCCAAAATTTGTTTTCTTCCAAGTAAAATGGATATTCTTACCTCAGTGGGCATTAACCCACCCAGAGGGCAGTTTGGGTTTTGTTAAATACGTTCTTAATTAAAAAATGTAAACCATAACTAGGATATTAACTAATTTGCTTTTGTTTTCTTGGGGGCCCGAGCATGGTGTACTTCAACGAGTCCATCACCAGAGGGCAGTTTGGGTTTTGTTATATAGTTCTTCAATTAATAAATGTAAACATAATAGGTTTATTAAAAATTACTGCTATTGTTTTTCTTTCGGGGCGAGATGGTGTATTTCCCACTGAGTCCATCCCCAGAGGCTTTAGTTTGGCTTTTGTTTATAAAGTTTTCAATTAATAAATGAAAAACCCATAACTAGGATATTAACTAATTAGCTATTGTCTTTTTCGGGGGAGCATGGTGTATTCCACGAGCCCATCACCCAGAGGGCAGTTTGGCTTTTTGTTATACGTTCTTAAAATTAATAAATGTAACCATAATAGGATATTAATAATTATGCTATTGTCTTTTTCGGGGGCGAGAGGGTGTCTTCCACGAGTCATCACCAGAGGGCAGTTGGCGTTTTGTTTTTTACGTTCTTCAATTAATAAATGTAAACCATAATAGGATATTACAAATTTAAATGATTGTTTTCTTCGGGGGAGCATGGGTATTTCACCGAGTCCATCACCAGGGGCAGTTTGGGGTTTTTTAATATACGTTCTTCAATTAATAAATGTAAACCCAAAAATAGGATATTAACTAATTATGCTATTGTCTTTCTTGGGGCGGCTGGTGTACTTCACGAGTCTTTCCCCCCGGGAGGGCAGTTTGGGTTTTGTTATACGTTTTAAATTTAATAAATGTAACCATACTAGGATATTAATATTACTGTATTGTCTTTCTTCGGGGCGAGCATGGTGTACTTCACCGAGTCCATCACAGAGGGCGTTTGGGTTTTTTTAATATCGTTCTTCAATTAATAAATGTAACATAACTAGGTATTAATAATTACTGCTATTGTCTTTTTGGGGCGAGCAGGGTTTGTTATTCACACGAGCCATCCCCGGGAGGGCAGTTGGCGTTTTGTTAAATAGTTCTTCAATTAAAAAAATGAAAACCATAACTAGGATATTAATAATTACTGCTATTGTCTTTCTTCGGGGCAGCATGGTGTATTCACACGAGTCCATCACCAGAGGGAGTTTGGGTTTTTTTATTTTTTTCTTCAAATAAATGTAAACTAACTAGGTTTAACAATTATGCTATTTTTTTCTTCGGGCGAGCATGGTGTACTTCACACGAGTCCATCACCAGGAGGGGCGTGGCGTTTTGTTATACGTTCTTAAAATTTAAATGAAACCAAAAGGATTTAACTAATTACTGCTATGTCTTTCTTCGGGGGAGCATGGTGTATTACACGAGTCCATCACCAGGGGCAGTTGGCGTTTGTTGATACTTCTTCAATAATAAATGTAAACCAACTGGATTAAATAATTATGTCTTGTTTTTCTGGGCTATGTTTTCCACACGAGACTCACCCAAAGGCAGTTTGGCGTTGTGTTAATAACGTTCTTAATTAAAAGAAAACCATAATAGATATTAACTATTTTGCTATGTCTTTCTTCGGGGCGAGATGGTGTATTCCACGAGTCCATCACCGAGGGCAGTTTGGTTTTGTTATAGTTCTTAAATTTATAATGTAAACCATAACTAGGAAAATTAAATAATTACTGCTTGTTTTCTTCGGGCGAGCATGGTGTATTCCCGATCATCCCCAGAGGGCAGTTTGGCGTTTTGTTAATATACGTTTTTTCAATTAATAAATGTAAACCAAAACTAGGATATTAACTAATTACTGCTATTGTCTTTCTTCGGGGCGGCATGGTGAAACTTCACACGAGTCCATCCCCAGAGGGCAGGTTTGGCGTTTTGTTAATTACGTTCTTCAATTTTAAAATGTAAACCATATTGGATATTAACTAATTACTGCTATTGTCTTTTCGGGGCGAGCTTTGGTGTACTTCACACGAGTCCATCACCAGGGGCAGTTTGGCGTTTTGTTAATATACGTTCTTCAATTTAATAAATTTTAACCAAAACTAGGATATTAACTAATTACTGCTATTTTTCTTTCTTCGGGGAGAGCATGGTGTACTTCACACGAGTCCATCCCAGAGGGCAGTTTGGCTTTTGTTGAAAAACGTTCTTCAATTAATAAATGAAAACCATAACTAGGATATTAAATAATTATGATATTGTCTTTCTTCGGGGCGAGATGGTGAAACTTCAACGAGTCCATCACCCAGAGGGCAGTTTGGGTTTTGTTAATATTACGTTCTTCAATTAATAAGTAATTAATAGGATATTAACTAATTTTGTATTGTCTTTTTTTCGGGGAAAAAAAAAAAAAAAAAAAAAAAAAAAAAAAAAAAAAAAAAAAAAAAAAAAAAAAAAAAAAAAAAAAAAAAAAAAAAAAAAAAAAAAAAAAAAAAAAAAAAAAAAAAAAAAAAAAAAAAAAAAAAAAAAAAAAAAAAAAAAAAAAAAAAAAAAAAAAAAAAAAAAAAAAAAAAAAAAAAAAAAAAAAAAAAAAAAAAAAAAAAAAAAAAAAAAAAAAAAAAAAAAAAAAAAAAAAAAAAAAAAAAAAAAAAAAAAAAAAAAAAAAAAAAAAAAAAAAAAAAAAAAAAAAAAAAAAAAAAAAAAAAAAAAAAAAAAAAAAAAAAAAAAAAAAAAAAAAAAAAAAAAAAAAAAAAAAAAAAAAAAAAAAAAAAAAAAAAAAAAAAAAAAAAAAAAAAAAAAAAAAAAAAAAAAAAAAAAAAAAAAAAAAAAAAAAAAAAAAAAAAAAAAAAAAAAAAAAAAAAAAAAAAAAAAAAAAAAAAAAAAAAAAAAAAAAAAAAAAAAAAAAAAAAAAAAAAAAAAAAAAAAAAAAAAAAAAAAAAAAAAAAAAAAAAAAAAAAAAAAAAAAAAAAAAAAAAAAAAAAAAAAAAAAAAAAAAAAAAAAAAAAAAAAAAAAAAAAAAAAAAAAAAAAAAAAAAAAAAAAAAAAAAAAAAAAAAAAAAAAAAAAAAAAAAAAAAAAAAAAAAAGGGGGGGGGGGGGGGGGGGGGGGGGGGGGGGGGGGGGGGGGGGGGGGGGGGGGGGGGGGGGGGGGGGGGGGGGGGGGGGGGGGGGGGGGGGGGGGGGGGGGGGGGGGGGGGGGGGGGGGGGGGGGGGGGGGGGGGGGGGGGGGGGGGGGGGGGGGGGGGGGGGGGGGGGGGGGGGGGGGGGGGGGGGGGGGGGGGGGGGGGGGGGGGGGGGGGGGGGGGGGGGGGGGGGGGGGGGGGGGGGGGGGGGGGGGGGGGGGGGGGGGGGGGGGGGGGGGGGGGGGGGGGGGGGGGGGGGGGGGGGGGGGGGGGGGGGGGGGGGGGGGGGGGGGGGGGGGGGGGGGGGGGGGGGGGGGGGGGGGGGGGGGGGGGGGGGGGGGGGGGGGGGGGGGGGGGGGGGGGGGGGGGGGGGGGGGGGGGGGGGGGGGGGGGGGGGGGGGGGGGGGGGGGGGGGGGGGGGGGGGGGGGGGGGGGGGGGGGGGGGGGGGGGGGGGGGGGGGGGGGGGGGGGGGGGGGGGGGGGGGGGGGGGGGGGGGGGGGGGGGGGGGGGGGGGGGGGGGGGGGGGGGGGGGGGGGGGGGGGGGGGGGGGGGGGGGGGGGGGGGGGGGGGGGGGGGGGGGGGGGGGGGGGGGGGGGGGGGGGGGGGGGGGGGGGGGGGGGGGGGGGGGGGGGGGGGGGGGGGGGGGGGGGGGGGGGGGGGGGGGGGGGGGGGGGGGGGGGGGGGGGGGGGGGGGGGGGGGGGGGGGGGGGGGGGGGGGGGGGGGGGGGGGGGGGGGGGGGGGGGGGGGGGGGGGGGGGGGGGGGGGGGGGGGGGGGGGGGGGGGGGGGGGGGGGGGGGGGGGGGGGGGGGGGGGGGGGGGGGGGGGGGGGGGGGGGGGGGGGGGGGGGGGGGGGGGGGGGGGGGGGGGGGGGGGGGGGGGGGGGGGGGGGGGGGGGGGGGGGGGGGGGGGGGGGGGGGGGGGGGGGGGGGGGGGGGGGGGGGGGGGGGGGGGGGGGGGGGGGGGGGGGGGGGGGGGGGGGGGGGGGGGGGGGGGGGGGGGGGGGGGGGGGGGGGGGGGGGGGGGGGGGGGGGGGGGGGGGGGGGGGGGGGGGGGGGGGGGGGGGGGGGGGGGGGGGGGGGGGGGGGGGGGGGGGGGGGGGGGGGGGGGGGGGGGGGGGGGGGGGGGGGGGGGGGGGGGGGGGGGGGGGGGGGGGGGGGGGGGGGGGGGGGGGGGGGGGGGGGGGGGGGGGGGGGGGGGGGGGGGGGGGGGGGGGGGGGGGGGGGGGGGGGGGGGGGGGGGGGGGGGGGGGGGGGGGGGGGGGGGGGGGGGGGGGGGGGGGGGGGGGGGGGGGGGGGGGGGGGGGGGGGGGGGGGGGGGGGGGGGGGGGGGGGGGGGGGGGGGGGGGGGGGGGGGGGGGGGGGGGGGGGGGGGGGGGGGGGGGGGGGGGGGGGGGGGGGGGGGGGGGGGGGGGGGGGGGGGGGGGGGGGGGGGGGGGGGGGGGGGGGGGGGGGGGGGGGGGGGGGGGGGGGGGGGGGGGGGGGGGGGGGGGGGGGGGGGGGGGGGGGGGGGGGGGGGGGGGGGGGGGGGGGGGGGGGGGGGGGGGGGGGGGGGGGGGGGGGGGGGGGGGGGGGGGGGGGGGGGGGGGGGGGGGGGGGGGGGGGGGGGGGGGCTTTGGGGGTTTTTTTTAAATTTTTTTTTCAATAATAAAGAAAAATAACTGGGTTTAAAAATTAGCTTTTTTTTTTCCGGGGGCCTGGGTTTTTTTTTGGGGTTTTGTTATACGTTTTTTCAATTAAAAAAGTAAACCATAACTAGGTATTAACAAATTATGCTTTTGTTTTTTTTGGGGCGAGCATGGTGTATTCCCGGCCCATCCCCCCAGGGGGCAGTTTGGCGTTTTGTTAATATACGTTCTTCAATTAATAAATGTAAAACCATAACTAGGATTTAACAAATTTACTGCTATTGTCTTTCTTCGGGGGGGAGATGGTGTATTTTCACACGAGTCCATCACCCGAGGGCAGTTTGGCGTTTTGTTTATACGTTCTTCAATTAATAAATGTAAACCATAACTAGGATTTTAACTAATTACTGCTATTGTCTTTTCTTCGGGGCGAGCATGGTTGTACTTCACAGAGTCCATCCCCCAGAGGGCAGTTTGGCGTTTTGTTAATACGTTCTTCAATAATAAATGTAAACCATAAACTAGGATATTAACTAATTACTGCTATTGTTTTTCTTCGGGGCGAGCATGGTGTATTCACACGAGTCCATCACCCAGGGGCAGTTTGGCGTTTTGTTAATATACGTTCTTCAATTAATAATGTAAACCTAACTGGATATTAACTAATTACTGGCTTTGTTTTTTCTTCGGGGCGGGGCATGGTGTACTTCACACGAGTCCATCACCCAGAGGGCAGTTTGGCGTTTTGTTATATACGTTCTTCAATTAATAAATGGTAAACATAACTGGATATTAACTATTTACGGGCTATTGTCTTTCTTCGGGGGCAGCTTTGGTGTACTTCCACGAGGTCCATCACCAGAGGGCAGTTTGGCTTTTTTGTTAAATACGTTCTTCAATTAATAAATGTAAACCATAACTAGGATATTAACTAATTACTGCTATTGTCTTTCTTCGGGGCGGGCAATGGTGTACTTCACACGAGTCCATCACCCAGAGGGCAGTTTGGCGTTTTGTTATTACGTTCTTCAATTAATAAATGTAAACCATAACTAGGATATTAACTAATTACTGCTATTGTCTTTCTTCGGGGCGAGCATGGTGTACTTCCCCACGAGTCCATCACCCAGAGGGCAGTTTGGCGTTTTGTTAATATACGTTCTTCAATTAATAAATGTAAACCATAACTAGGATATTAACTAATTACTGCTATTGTCTTTCTTCGGGGCGAGCATGGTGTACTTCACACGAGTCCATCACCCAGAGGGCAGTTTGGCGTTTTGTTAATATACGTTCTTCAATTAATAAATGTAAACCATAACTAGGATTTTAACTAATTACTGCTATTGTCTTTCTTCTGGGGCGAGCATGGTTTACTTCACACGAGTCCATCACCCAGAGGGCAGTTTGGCGTTTTGTTAATATACGTTCTTCAATTAATAAATGTAAACCATAACTAGGATATTAACTAATTACTGCTATTGTCTTTCTTCGGGGCGAGCATGGTGTACTTCACACGAGTCCATCACCCAGAGGGCAGTTTGGCGTTTTGTTGATATACGTTCTTCAATTAATAAATGTAAACCATAACTAGGATATTAACTAATTACTGCTATTGTCTTTCTTCGGGGCGAGCATGGTGTACTTCACACGAGTCCATCACCGAGGGCAGTTTGGCGTTTTGTTAATATACGTTCTTCAATTAATAAATGTAAACCATAACTAGGATATTAACTAATTACTGCTATTGTCTTTCTTCGGGGCGAGCATGGTGTATTCAACGAGTCCATCACCCAGAGGCAGTTTGGCGTTTTGTTAATATAGTTCTTCAATTATAAATGTAAACCAATAACTAGGATTTATAATTACTGTATGTCTTTCTTCGGGGCGAGATGGTGTACTTACACGAGTCCATCACCAGAGGGCAGTTTGGCGTTTTGTAATCGTTCTTCAATTATATGAACCATAACTAGGATATTAACTATTATGCTATTGTCTTTCTTCGGGCGAGCATGGTGTATCAAGAGTCCATCACCAGGGCAGTTGGTTTTAACTAACTCTAATAATAAATGTAAACCATAAACTAGGATATTAACTAATTATGCTATTGTCTTTCTTGGGGCGGCATGGTGTACTTCACACGAGTCATCACCAGAGGGAGTTGGCGTTTTGTTAATACGTTTTCAATTAATAAATGTAAACATAACTAGGATGTAACTAATTATGCTATTGTCTTTTTCGGGCGAGCATGGTGTACTTCACAGGTCCATCCCCAGAGGGCAGTTTGGCGTTTTGTATAGTTCTTCAATTAATAAATTTACATAACTAGATATTAACTAATTAGCTATTGCTTTTCGCATGGTTTTCCACAGGTTCCCCGGGCAGTTCTTTGAACGTTTTAATTTTAAGTAAATAAAGTTTAATAAATGTACTTTTGGGAACATTGTTCAATCTCCGGGGCAGTTGGTTTTTAATCTTTTAAAAAAATGTCTTAGATATAAATTTTTTTTTGGGGACTGGTTACTTCAACGGCATCCCCAAATTCTTTGGAATGTTTCTTTAAAGTCCAAACAGGAATTTTTATCTTTCTTTCTTAAGGTACCAAAGTATCCCATTCTTTTGTTATTCTTCTTTTAATGTTTAAGGAATTTATTAATTTTCCCCACACAAACCATAAGGGGTTGGCGTTTGTATATACGTTTCTTAATAAAAAACCATAATAGTATTAACAATATGCTTTTTTTTGGGGCAGGGATTTTAACCAACCAAAATTTCGGGGCGTTTTAATAAAAATTTTAAAAAAATTAACTAATAGTATTCTTTTGGCATGGTTTTCCATCTACCGGTTTTTTTTTTTTTTTTTTTTTTTTTTTTTTTTTTTTTTCCCCCCCCCCCCCCCCCCCCCCCTGCATTTCTTTCTTCCAAAATTTTTTCCCCAACCACCCCAAAAAAGGCGGTTTTTTGTTCTTTTAAAAAATTTTTAAAAAAAAAATTTTCATTTTTTTCCTTAAAACCCAAAAGGGTTTTTGCTTTTTTTTTTTCTTCTTTTTCCCAAAAGTTTTTTTGGTTTTTTGGGGGGGATTTACCCCAACCACCCGGGGGGGTTTTTGGTTTTTTTTTTCTTTTAAAAAAAATAAAAAAAAAATTTTTTTTT
>JARBHB010000401.1:0-13692 GCA_029891345.1 Dryococelus australis | reverse complement strand
TTTCTTTTTTGGCTGTTCCTGTTGAAAAGTATTGGTGAAAAACTGGCTGCACAGGTAAAAGCGGGGAATATTTATTAATGCCATTTCCCTTGGCCCCACTGGGCCAGGGGGGTGTTGATTTGTCTTTGTTGGAAAGGTTGGGGGCAAAAAAAGGTTTTTGGGGGGGGGGGACTTTTTAGTGTTAAAGTGGGGATGTTTTTTTCCCCACCTAAAGAAAAGCAAAAAGGAAAAAATGTTCTGCAATACTTTTGGCACCATATCAAACATGTTACACCTTTTGCTGTTAACATTGTTTTTTTGGGGGGAATTGTTAATTTTCTCGTATTTCTTCAAGGGGTGTATGAAATCTTGGGGGGGCGGTCGGGGGGCTTTCGCTTTGAATCGGGGGGAACCATGGGGGGCGTTTTTTGAATTTTGGAGCCACAACGGGGGGGTTTTTAAGAAAGGGGGGGACTCCCTAAAAGTCCTGTGGGGGGTTTTTACAAAACTAAAAAAAGGGGGGAGTTGCGTTAAAGGAAATGAAAAAACCGGGGGGGGTTTCATCCCCCCCCAAGGGTCCCAGGGCCGGATTTTAGTCAATTTAAAATCTTGGGGGGGTTATCCCTTTTTGGTGGCTTCAAAAAATGACGTTTTTTTTCCGATTTGGGGACATGATTTTTCGGGGGGTTTTTTTGGTTTTTTTGGGAAGGGGGTTTTGGGGACTTTTTTTTCGGTTTGCCCAAGGTTTCCCCCCTTTTTTAAAAAAGTTTTTAAAAAAACCGATTGGGCCCCATTGGCTTGTTGTGGGGGGGGTTGGGGCTGGCTTGTTCCCAAAACCCTCCCCCAAAGTTTTGAGTTTATTTGATTTTTGGGGACCCCAATTTTGGGACAAAAAATTTTTTAAAAGGGGTTTTCCCCCTGGAAAGAAACCTGGAACCTTTACCGTATCCTCCGGGGACGTTTTGAGGATAAGGGGACGTTAAACCTTAAGGGGAAGTTAAACTAAAAAACCCAAAAAAAAATAACAATTTTAAAGGGTTGGGGGCGGGTTTTAATTTCCCACGGTTTTTTTGGGTTAAGATGTTTTGTTTTTAGTTTTTCCGGCTTAATTTTATTATGGGGGGACATTAAGGAAGGGAGGGGAAAAAATCCCTAAAGTCGGGGTTTTTTAATTTTTAAGCCTCCGGGTTTTAGGCTTTTTGGGGTTCCCCCTTTAAGGTTTTAGGGCCGTCAAATCTGTAAAAACCATTTTTCATGGGTCATCCCAAAGGGGGGGGGACTTAGAGGGATTTTTTGTTTTTAAAAAAATTTCTAACCCGGCCCTTGGTAGAGGGTACGGGGGAGTCGGGACTTTGGGGGGGGGCCCGAAAGGGGTCCGGGGGGGATATTGGCCCCCGCCTTAGGACCCCTTTTACCTTGGGTGGAAAGGGGCGGGTTTTTACTTTTTTTCCCGGGGGGTGTTTAAACCCATTGGGGTCGATTTTTTAAAAAAACTTGCCGGAGACAAAGTTCAAGGGGTTTTGGTTTTTGGTGGGGGCTTCTGAAAAAAATTTTCCTCTATGGGGGGGGGGTTTTTCTGAAAATTCTTTTTAGTTTACCACCACCCCATTTTTTTTAACCCTAAAAAAAAATTTTGTCTCTTTTTATTTTTTAAAAAATAGCCTTGGCCCGGGGGGGGTCTACGCTTATGGGGGGGCCCGGGGTAGGGTTCAAAAAAAAAATGACAGGTTCTTCCCCCACTTAAGGGGATTTTTTCCAAAAATTGGTAGGGAGTTCTCTCTGTCAATGTTAATAATAATTTTTTTCCTTTTTATGAGGCCCCTTTAATGTTTTTTACTCCTTGTTTATTTAAAACCCTGCGGGGGAAATTCGGGGAAATTTTTGGGGGGTTTTTGGTTTTACCTGGTCCCCTTTTAGCCCCAGGCCTTTGCAAGCTGGGGACTTAAGCGGTTGGGTATTGTTAGAAAACCCCCCCCAATTTTTTGGAGGTAAACCGCGGGAGGTCACCTTAGCTCAAAAATGCAAAAAAATTCTGCTCTGGCCTTATGAAAAAGGGGGGGGGTGGGTTTTTTTAAAAACACTAAAAAACAAAAAAACCTGTACTTGGGGGGGGGACAAGTTTGGGAAAGGGGGAAAAACCTGAAATTTTTTCTCGGCCCTTTGCAGTGTATTTTTCCGGGGAAGGGTTTTAAATTCCACGTTATTCCCCCCACTGTCCGGCCCTTTTTTTAAAAGCTGGGGGACCGACCAGGAGGGGAAAATGTTTTTCTAAAAAAAACCCGGGGTGGGGAAAACCCCAAAAAAAGTTTGATCTTGCCCTAGGGGGTTTATTTTAAAAAATTTTTGGCCGGCCTTATTAAAAGCTGGGTTTTAAAAAACCAAGTCCCCCCGGGGTTTTTTTTGCAACTCTTGTTAGAGGGTGCAAGTTCCTTTTAAATTTGGTTTTTTTTTGGTGTCCACCGACGATCACCAGGGGGGCAGAAATTCAATATGGGGCCTCTTAATTTTGAGGGTGGGTTTTGCCTTTAAAAGGTGGTTCACGGGGATACCAGTTTAAACCTTTTTTGGGCTGGGGGAATTGAATATTGAAAAATTAAGGGGCGACTTGATTAATTCAAAAAAATTAACATAGAAAAAGGGGAAAAAAAAAATAGGTTTACCCCTCAAAAAAAACTAAACTTGAAAATGCGGGTTTTACCATAACCTTTTTAATTTATGTAAAAAAAAAAAAAAACAAAAGGGATTTTTGAAAAGCGTCCTGTAAAAATCTAACTAATGTTAATGTTTTTGGGGGGGGGGCCCCCTTCTAAAGGGGGAATTTTTAAAAAAATTAGTAAAAACTTATAAGCAAGATTTTTTGCTAGTAGGGGGGGGTTTGCTTCTAAAAAAAACCCCCAATTTCAAAAAACAAATTTAATTACGGGGGGCCGGGGAAGGGAGGGTTTTACATGACCTGCTACCCCACGGGGCAGGATGGGGAAGGGGGGGGGGGGGGGACGTGCTTTTGGGGAAAACCTCTTGGAGCTGGTTGACGGGGGTTTTACCGGGGGGCTCAGTCCCGGGGGGGGGGACTTCCCGGGGCCCCCTGCTTCCTTCGGTATCGGGAACTTGATTGAGGCTTTTGTTTTTCTCTTGTTTGGTTAAACCCTCTGGTCTTTTCCCGACTGGGGGAGGAAGGGAAATTTTTTTACCCTTTTTTTACCCACGGAACGTTTTCACTAAAACTGCGTTGCCCCGTCGGCAAGGGCCCCTAGGGGGTCAGAACCCCTTTTGCGGGGAAAGCAGAGCGAGCTCCAGTTTTTCACCGGGGGGACTGGGAATCGGGGTGGTTTGCCACTTCCCCTTTCCTTTGCCCTGGGCCTTATGCAAGCTAAAAAGGGCCAAGGGAACATGTGGCCCCTGGAAAAGGAAACACTTCCTTATCCCCAGGGGAAAAAAATCCTCAGCTTTTGTGGTTTTTTCAAGGGGTTTTGGGGGGTTGGGCAGCCTCTCCTCGGGGTGTCCTTCGAGTTGGCCTTTTTTGGGTTTTATGGGGTTTTGCGGTGGGAGGCATTGGGGACAGTTCTTTTCACCTCTGCAGGGGGGGGGCTTTTTTAAGGGGGGAAACTGTGATGTTCCCCCAAGGGGGCAGGGTGGGTGCCCCCCTTTTTTACAAAAACTCACAAAAACGGGTTATCTTCAGGGGGGGGGTTTGTGGGGGGGACAAACTTATCGAAAAATACGATTCTCGCGTTGGGGTTTTGGGGGATGATCATTCCGGGGTTTTTGGGATGAAAACATTACAATTTATTTTTAGTAACCATGTGCCGTATTCGGGGCTCCCGGGGGGGGGGGGGGACCCTGTGGGGGCCCTTTTAAAATTATTTTTTTACTATTTTTAATAAATTTTCCCCCCCCAAAAAATAAGCGCTGCTTTTCGGGGGGGGAAAAAGTTGTAAAGTAAAAAGTTTTGGGCTTTTTTTGGCCCCAATGTGCGGGAAAAAAAACACTCAACGTCAGTTATTACTACTTCAAATTTTACAAAAAAATTAAGGGGAAAAAGCCCATGCTCTACGGGTAGCCATTTTCCCAATCTTTTTGATCAAAAACTCTACCAGGTTGGGGGGCCACCCCCAAAAACAATTTTTGCAAGAAAACTGTAAAACAAAAAAAAACACATTTAGATTTTTTTTCTTATTTTGTCTGTTTTTACTTAATGATGCTTTTGCTTTTTCCCATTTTTTAGTTCTGAAAAATTAAATCTGTTAGGGGGGAAGTGTTACATGTTTTTTTTTTGGTTTTTTGGGGACTTTTTTTGGCTAGGGGCTGGGGCACCTAACCTTTGGGGAAATATTTGGATGTTAAAAAATTTTTTGGGGACATTTTGAGATGGTAATTTTTAAAATTTCAGATCTCCTGTGGTTTTCACCCAGATTTTTTTCCAATTTTCATTAAACATTTAGGGGAGTTTTTTTGCCACTTGAACCACCACCCCAAAAAAAGGGGGAATATTTTTTACGGGTCCCTACCCTAAGGTTTTTTGGGGGGAATTTAGGTTTTTTCCTTTCTTTCATTTTAAAAACTACACTTTCTTCATCTGTACAGCACATTTTTTTTCCCTTTTACCATCCCCTGTCAAATGACCCAGTGACCCCCCAAAAAATTTGGGCGTTATCCTCACTATCCCCTTTGGGAGGGGGGGGGCCCACTTTTTGCTCGGGGCTTGTGCACCAGGCACGCACATCCGTTTGCCTTTTCGTATAGGGCCCCACCGCATCGTTTTCGTGCAGGAAGGGGGGTTTCTCTGAAAAATTTTCGTTCGGAAAGGGAAGGGGGTCTCTAAAAACCGGGGGCCTTCACCCCCCCAGACCCCTTGTTTACCAAAGAAAAAAACTCACCCAGTGGTGTTTTAGTGAAATTTTTTACTGTGCCTCCAAAAGGGAGAGTCAAAAAATTTTCACAAGGGAAAAACGTTTTTAACCCCTTTTTTTCCCCCCCCCTTAAGTGAGGCAAAAAACCCCTCAAAATTTGAAGCCACATGGGTTTTTTTTTTGAAAAAGGGGGAAACCCCCGATCTAATGACACTCTTTAAATCTTTTTTTAAATTTTTTTACAGTCTAATTTTTCCTAATTTTTTTTTTCTTTAAAAAGGGGCAGTTTTTTTTATTTTTTTGAGAATGTTTTTAAAAATTTTTTATTTAAAATTTTCCTGGCATTCTGGCTTTCCCCCAAAATGGGCCACGGGGCCCAAAGTTTTTTAAAAAATTTTTTTTTTGTTTTTATTTAAAAATTTTTTTTTTCATAATTTAATTTTTTTTCATAATTTTTTATTGTTATTTAAAGTGCCCCAATGTAATTTATTAATTGCTAGTTAATTCTTTTTGGAAAAAGCCTTCCCTTTTTTTGCCAGGTCTTTTTCGGGGGCTTTTTTTACTAATTTACTTTTTTTGACTTTTAAAATAGGGGAAAAAGGGACTCTGGAATTTAAAAACCAATATTGCTTGTCGAAAAATTGCATAATTTTTTTACAGTGTCTCCTATTGGTATTTTTTCCATGATGTTTTTTTTTTTTTTATTTTTTTGTTAATTGTACCTTTCTGGGAATTTTCTCTCTCAATGTTTGGGGGAGATCTCCAGCAAAAAGTAGCCGGAGGGGGTTTTTCCCCCACCCCTTTTTAGGGTTTTCTGATTTCTGTGGGCCAAAGGATACTTGGTTTTTGCATCGGGGGGCGCCTTAAAAATTTTTTTTGTCAAACTTACTTGGCGCATTTTTAGTAATTTTTTATCATACCAAAAAACCTTTTACTTGTGTTTGCCCCCTTTTCCCGTGTGTGTTTTTCCTCTCCCGAAGGGATTTTCACCCCCGGGAAAAAAATTTTTGATACCCAATTTTTACCACATGTTTAAAACTCTTTGCGCGTTTTCGGTCTTAGGGGGCCGTCCTAAATGCCATGCCTTTTTCGGGGGGATGGGGATAATGTATGTTATGTTACCGATGTATTTTTTCATTTTTCCCCCCAATAATTATTAAATTTTTTTTTCTTGGGGGGATTCCTGTTTTTTTATTTAATATTAAACCCTTTAGTTTTTCAAGCGGGGGCCCCACCCAAAAGGAAAAACTAGGTGCTTGTTTTTTTAACTAAAAGTTATCTGAATTTTAACTTTTTTTTTCTACCAACACGGGGTTTTTTTTGTGGGGGGTTTTTTCCCCCCACGGTTGCTGCCCAACCCTGCTCCCCAACCCTAAAGAAAAGGAGTCCAACGTGCTCACCGGGGGGGGTATGGGTTAAAAGGGCTGGCGGGGCCCCTTCCAAACTTTTAAATCTTTTTTTAAAAATTTTTTCAGTTTTGAGCCGGGGGTTTTTTCCCGAAATTGGTGCATCTTCCCCCCACCCAGTGCCACACCATTTTTTTACAGGGGTTTTTGGGAACATTTGGGACATCATTGTCAAGCCCATGTTTTCCCCCTTTTTTGCCCTCTAGCTGTTGGGGGTCTTTTAGAAACCCTTTCAAAGGTTTTTAAGGCCTGGGGGGGGACACGTTAAAACAGCACTTCAGGGGGGGTTTTCACATTGGGGGGCCAGGGGGGAAGGGGGGAAGGTGGTCATTTTGCCAAATTCTGGGGGAAAACGGGGGAAAATGCGGATATTAATTTATATGCTGTTGGTGCCATGGAAAAAGCGGGGAAGGCCCCGGGGGACATGTGTTTTTGCAGGATCTGGGAGCCCCACGGGGGCCCCCAAACGAAGAAAAAAAAACCTTTGGATTTTTTCCCCCCACACTTTGTTTTCCCCCAAAAGGGGGCCCCAAATTCCCGACATTCAGTGGCAAGTGAGGGGAAAAACCCCGGGGGGCATCCTATGGATGCCAGACCATGGGGGATGTCGGGGCTTTGACGCAGGACTAATAACACCCTGGGGGGGCCCTGTTACGAAACTTCCCCTTTAAAACAACCCCACAGGGGAGGGGCCACAAACAGGCCAAAAGCGGGCTAAAAGCCCAGGGGGACGGGGGCCACCCCCACCACGTTTTTTTCCCATGTCCCGTTTTGGGGCAAAAAAAGAGGCCAATCTTTTTTTAAAACTTTCGTTTTTAAATTTAAATTTTTTAAAGTGTAAAAAATTTTTTCCTCTTGTTTCTTTTGCAGGGTTTTTAATACGCTTTAAATTTTTTAAAAAGGTTTTTTTTAAATTTTTTAAATTATTTGGTTAAAAAAATTTCAAATTTTGCCCCGGGGCCCAAACCGAGGATTAAAAAAACACTTAATTTTTCCGTCATGAACCCCTTTTTCAAAAAGGGGGGGGACAAAAAAAATAATATTGAAAATTTTTATAAGGGGGAAATTTTAGGGAAAAAAAAAAACATTACTTAATTTAAATTTTTTTTGGCCATTTTTTTTTCAAAATTTTTTTTATTTTATTTTCCGCATGATGCCATTCCCCCCTTAGGGGGAAAACCCCTTTTAGGGGGGGGGGCCATGGATGTCCGGGGGAAAACGGGTTTTGGGGGAGAGGCGGGGGCAAGGTGGGGGGACACTTTTTCACTTTTAGCAACTAAAACTTTTGTTCATTGATTTGGGTTTCCATAGTTAAATTTAATTTACCATTTTAAAAAACCTTTGTTTTGCATTATTACTTTTGCCGGGGGGGAATTTTCCCCGCATTTTTTGTTCTGCTGTTTTTTAATTTATTGCGCCCCGTGCGCTTTTTTTTTAAAACTTAATTGAGCAAAAAAAGGGGGGAAAAGGGGGTTGGAGAGTTTTCAAAAACCCGGCAATTTTAAACAGGGGGGCCTTTCCCCCCTATTGTTTTTGGGCTTTTTTTTCATTAAATTCTGTGTTAGGCCACAAAACAATTTTTTTAAAGGGGGTTTTTTTATTTTTATGTATTTTTTTTTCAGGTTAATTTTTTTGTGTTTGAAATTTTTTTTTAGGGGCTTTTCACATAAAAACCCACGTGGGGGGGGGGGACGAGGGGCCACGGTTCTTTGTATATGCCCCATTTTTGGGGGTTTGAAAGTTTTTTATGTAACTTGTTTTTGCAATAATTTATTTTGGGTTTTTCATGTTAATTTTTTTTTTTCGGGGGTTTAACGTATTTTTTCCACTTTTAAATTGATGCTTTTTTTACTTACCACGGGGTCACTTAGTTTGTTTTTTTTACCCCCCCCTTTTTGGGGGGGCATTTTTTTAAAACGCCTTGTAACCCACTCCAAAAGGGAAAAGGGAGAAAATTTTTTTCAGCGGGGGGAAATTTTTTTTGTTTTGATTTTTTAAATTTGCTTTTTTTCCACGCAGAAAATTTTGCAATTTTCCCTCCCCACCATGTGGTTCCCCGCTACGAAACTTTTTCCGGGCCGCATTGTTGCCATCTAACTTTTTTTTTTCCCCAATGTGTTGTTTTTTTTTTGGGTAATTTAAACATTTTTTCCCCCCATCTTGCTCAGAAATATTCAAGGTCTATGTAATTTGGTTTTTAGGTAGGGGGGAATTTTTTTCTCACCTAGGGGGCTCTGTGTAGGGGGGGGTCACCCCCCCCACTAAGGGCCGGGGTTGGGGAGGGCGAGCCCCGACGAGAAATGCATTAATGTTTTCCCGGGGAGAAAATCACACGTGAAAATATGTTTTTTAAAAGGGGTTTTTTAATTTGTAATTTTCCCCAAAGGGGGCCTTCTTCAGGGAAAAAAAAACAGTCATCCCCCCTAGGGGGGCTTTTGGGGCCCCCTTTTTCCCTTGTAAAGGGGCCGTGCTTTTTGGGTCCCCGGGGGGGATCATCCATCTGGGGGTATGCAATAATTAATTGGGGGGGCTGGGGAGCACCCAAGCGGGATTGGGGTTATCATGACCCTCTTTTTTTCATTGGCATTTGGATTTTTTTTATGCAAAAGGGCAATAAAAAAAAAAAGGGGTTTACAGGGGAACTTTTTATCTTTTTTTTTGGTAGTGACATTTTTTCCTACCCAACTAATTTTTTTAAAAGTGATTATTTTCCAGTGATGTTTTAATAAAAAAGTTTAGTATTTTTCTACGTGTTTGTAAGTACGCAGGGGGGGTTGGGGGCCCCAACAAGAACCCCCAGCACCTTTGGGGGAACCCTGGTCTAAAAATTTTTTGGGGGGTGATTGGGGGAAGCCGGGCTGGGTGGCCCCAAATTACCGAAAAAGTTTTTGTGTCTCATTTTTTTCGTGTTCAAAAACCCCGGGGGCCCTTTTTCAACCTCAAAAATTGCCAGGGGGGGGGGGGGGCCGGGGTTTTGGGGGGGGCCCGAAGGGGTTTATGGGCCCATGCGGGGGAAATTGGTTAAGTAATTTTTTCATAATAAATTTTTCCCATTTTGTCTTTTTTTGGTTTTAATGAGGGGGGGGGAACCAAAAACCATTTTGGGGGGGGAGGGGGGCATTTTGGGTGAAAACGTTCAAGGGGGGAACAATTTGGTTGTCAGATCTTCCATCCAGCGGGGCCCTTTTGTCAAATGGTGTGGGGTTTGCAATTTTTTTTTGGGATGTCTGATCAGGGGTTGTTTCTTTCAGTGGCCCCTTTTTTTTTTTTTGGGGAAGGGGCCCATATATTTCCCCTTATTCCAAAAAAGCAAAAAAGCTCCATCCTCCCCCACCAAGGGGAATTTTGGAAAAGTAGCCTTAAGGGGTTTTATACTCTTTTTAATGGCCATTTAAACATCCCCCAAAAAAACCTTTTCCAAAAATTTTGGGAAAAATGTCGGGGGGAAGTTTTTTGGCCCCTTTTCTACCCACAACCCCCTCCACCCCCCAATAAAATCTGCAAAAAAAAAAAAAAACCCATGTGAATTTGTAAAACTTAAATAAGTGGGGGGGATTATCGCGGGGGGGAAAAAACTTTTAGGGAACCTCTACAATTTTCCAGGGTCATGACTTTAGTGTCAATTTTTCAAAAAATTTGTAAGCTGTTTGATGTCAAACTTAGGGGGGGGAAAAAAATGGTAGGGCAATTAATTTTAATCTGATACTTCCTTAAAAGGTCCCCGGGGAAATTTGAAAGGGGAAAAAATTCCTGGGAATTTGGGAAAAAAATTTAGTGACAAGTTTAAAAATTTTAAGTGTAAGTACTCAATTTTAGGATTAATTTTTTCCAAAAGTCCCCACCCCCCCCCCTTTGGGTTTTTTTTTCCCCCCTTACCCCCTCATTTTTTTACACCAATTTCCCAAGCTTTTGTATTTACCGTTCAATCTCCTTTAAATTTTTTCCTGGGCCCAAAAAAAAAAACTTTTTTTACGGTTTTTTTTTCTAGAAAAAAATTATCTGGGGAAAAAAATGCATTAAAATTTATTTTTTTTTTCATAGGGGAATAATTTTTTTTAAAAAGCATACCCAAAACAAGTAGCAAAAAATTTTTACTATTTAGTTGGTTTTGTTTTACGTACCAAAAATTGGGTTCCTCATCAGCACAAAAGATGTAAAAATTTAAAGGGGGACAAAAAAAATTTGGTACAATGACAAAAAACCCCAAAAAAAAAAAAAACCCCTCGTTATGTCGCCCTTTTTTTGGGGTTTCCACTGGGACAATTGGTTTGTTTGTTTCCGGGGGTGGGGACGGAAGGGTTTTTAGGGGGGGGGGCGGGATGGCGTTACGCCGGGGGCACCCTTGCGGTTCTGAAAAAGGGGGGGGGGGCCGCTTCTTCTTTAGTGTTCCCGGAACCTTTCCTCCAAAACTCCCCGGGGCTTGCGTTCTTTTTTTTTCCCAACTTTTCCCCCCCAGCTTTATGTTTTTCTGTTTAAAAAGAAAATTTATTTGGGTCCTTGTGGTATTTAAATTAATTCGAGGGGGGGGGAGGGGGGGAAAAATTTGTCGGGAGAAGTTATGTTTACCCAGGGGGAAACTTAAAAAATTTCAGGCCCCATCCCGCTTCTGCTAAAGGTTTTTTCTTTGTAATTTCTGTTTTTTTAACGCGTTGCAGTTTCCCAAAAGGGCGTTTTAAATTATTTGATTTGAGGAATTTTTTGCTGTTTGGGGAAATTATTTTAGGGGGAAAAATTTCCCCAAACGTAAAAAACAACGTGGGGGCCCTAACCGGGGGCCCCAAAAGGTCTATGTTTTGAAAACCATCTTTGGGGTTTTTGAGGGGGGGCTTATTTTTTTAATATCTTTTTTGAAAATTTTTTTTTTTCGGATTCTATTTTAAAAAATTTTGGTCAGGGTTCCTTTTTAAATTTTTTCACGTAAAATGGTGTTTTTTTGTTTTTTTAACCTGCGGTCACTTTTAAGTTTGCTTTTCCGCCCATCGGGGCAACTACTTTTTGCTGAAACCCATTTTTTAAATCAAAAAAAGGGAAAAAATTTTTTTCCCTCAAAACCGAGGGAAATATTTTGTTGGAATTTAAATTCCCCCCCCAGTTTTTCAAAAGAAAATTGCAATTTTTCACCTGGCCACGGGGCCGCTACAAACTTTATCCAGGGGGAAAATCCGCCCCCATGTAAACTTGTTTTCCCACCAGGGGTGGGGGTTTTTTTGGGGGGATTTACCCCCATTTTTCTTTGCCCACATCATTTTTTTAAGGTTTCCTTTGTGTATTTTGTGAAATTTTGGGCAATTTTTTAGGGTTTTTGGCTTTACTTGGGTCTTAGCGGGTCGTGTATGGCCTCCACCCACTAAAAAATTTTTGCTGGGGGGCGGGGCCCAAAGGGATTTTCTGCGTTTTTTGATGCCAAGTAATTCACACGTGTTAAATGGTGTTAATGTTTCTTTTCAAGTGTTTAATTTTTGTAATTCCGCCGGGGGTCCCTGTTTTTCAGGGAAAATTTGGGGTCCCGGGGTCCACCCTAGCGGTTGCCCGGGACCTTTTCCCCCCCTTTTGTGAAGATTGTGTTTTTTTTATCCCCCAAGCGGTGGGGATCATCCATCTGGGGGCTTTTTGCGCTAGATTTAATTGCGGGTGGGGTTTTGGCCCAAGGGGGGATTTGTCGAGTCATGAAGAGATTTAATATTTTCATTGGCGCCTTTTTGTCGTATGGGGAAATAAAATAAACAAGCATCAGTAAAACCTACCTCTTTTATTCAGTGTGAACAGGGGTCCTAGCCCATGAAAATTTTTTATCAAGGTTATTTTTAAAAAGTGATGTTTGTAAAATTTTTTAGAAATTACCAAACGGGTTTTTAAATTATTTGAACGGGTGAGGGGGGGGGGGAAACCACAAAAAAAACCCAAGCATCCCTGAGAATCCTTTTGATTCATAGTGCGTTTTTGGGAAGCAACTGCTTTGGGCCCCTTTTTACCAGTAAAAATATTTCGTCATCTTCGTCTCGTGGTCTCCCCCCAAACGAAAACAAAACTTTTTATGTTGTTTTTTTCTGACCCCACCCACAAAATCCATTGGCGGGTTTTTTTAAAAAAGAAAAGAGATAGAAAATTTGGGGGAAAATTAAAAACTTAGGTTTTCGTATTGGGCAGCGGGACATTTTTAAAGAAGATATTTAAAAAGTTGGGCGTATGATCCACAAACATCCCCCAATTTACAAAAAGATAGGGGAAAAGTCTGGGGGGGAGAAAACCTTTAATTTTTTAAAAAAACATTAGCATCATTTCCCAGAGAGTCCACAGGAAGAAATATTTCAGAAAATAGAAAAGTTGAAGAGAAAAAGTTTTTTAGTAAAAAAAAACCCCATGTTTATGGGTTTTTTCCTTTTGACCTTAGTTTGGGTTTTTTGTCCCACTTCAGATTGACGCGGGGCTTTTAAAACCCTTAAATCGTTTTTTTTGGTTTTTAAGGGGATCTCATCAAATATGTTTTCTTCCAGGGTTTTTTCTGTGAATTCCTATTACGAAGTTTTTCTGTTTACTTTAAACTTCTTATAAATGCGGGAAAATCACCTGTTTTGAAAAGAAACTTTTAAAAAAGTATTTTTTTTTATAATTTTGCTGATGTTAAAGTTCGTACATTGGAGGGGGCTTATCAAATTTAGTGATGGGGGGGGGAATACAATGTTTTACCCAGCTACTACTTTTTAAAACCCCCAAAATGAAGGTCGAAAGGAATTTTTCTGGAAATTTAATCCTTAAGTATTATAATAAGATTTTTTAACCCAAAAAGGGGAAAAAATTTTTCTCGCAGGGGATTGGTTTAGTATCTTTTGTAAAAAAGACCGTTTGATTAAAAATGTGCAATAAAATATTCCCCAATTTCACTTTAAACAAAACAATACCTTCCCTGAAACCATTTGGTTTTTGGGGGAATCTGCCCCCGGGGATGGGAATGGCTTTATGAAATCATTAGCGCAAAAGGAAAAATAATATTCAACATACGTCATGGCTTTTTTCCCCTTCTTAAACTGGTTTGCTCCCAAATTTTAAAATTTAAAAATTTTTCCCACAGTTTTAGGGGTTTTCCAAAAAAAACAAAAAAAAAAAATTTTCAGAAAATATCACAAAACCCCTTTTTTTAAACTTAAAAAACCCCCTTAAAAAAAATTGGCCAAAGGAAAATTAAAAAGGGGGGGCGGGGGGTTTTTTTTTTTTAAATGTCTTTTGGGCCCCGGGGGGGGGGGGGTGGGTTAAGTTTTTGGGTAGGTTTTTTTTGTTGGGGTTTTTTTGGGGGGTTTCTTTAAAGGGGCCGGGGAATTTTTGTAGGAAAAAAAATTAAAAAATAAAAGGGGGGGGGGGGAAAAAAGGGGAGATTTAAAAGACTTTTAAAAAAAAGGGTTAAAATTGGGGTTTGTTTTCTTTTTCTGAAAAACAAAAAAGGGGGAAAAAATTAGGAAAAA
>JARBHB010000400.1:0-13714 GCA_029891345.1 Dryococelus australis | reverse complement strand
CTTGAATTTTTCACACGTTTTCTTTCCCTGGGGGGGCATGAGGGATAAAATCGAAGGGCATTTTCCCGTGATTATTGCATATTTAAAAAAACAAATTTCGTGGGAAAAAATTACCTACTTGGTTCGGACTTTTTTAGGAACCATTTCGTATACTGGAGATGTTGGGTCTTTTATGGAAAAAACATATCTCAATTGATAAAACATCCCCAAGCTGATTTTCGATCCCAGATTTTCGTCAGGGTCACCTTTAAAAAGGGGACTGGCTGTTCGCCTTCTGAATTTTTACATTCATGGGTCGGATGACCTTAGGATAGGGAAGAGGATAACGATGCCAAATACTGGATGTTTTTTCTTAAAACCCCCAACCAATCCATTCGCATCACGGGTCAATTCAAAAAAAATTTATGTAAAGTGGAATGGTTCTAATCAGAAGGGGAATGAGAAAGGGAAAGATGAGGCAAACCTCAACTTTGGCCTCACGTGGTTTCTTGAGGGCAACCCTTGAAGAAAGTTTCAACTTTCCCTTTCAAGAATTTTTGCCCATAAAAAAAAAGGGCAAAATTATGGGAAAAATCTTTGATGCAAAGTTGAGGCAATTTTTTCAAGTTTGCCTCAAGATTTATGCCGGGACATTTTTACTTCATTACCCCCAACTTTGCTTCGCGTAATTTTTTTTAAAATGCTGGCCACTATTTTTTTTTGGGAAAATTTTTTTTTTCCCAGGGGGCTCGAAGAGGGGGTCTCATTGATGGATGAAAAAATAAAAAAAACAAAACAAAATAAAACATTTTAAATGCTCTTTTTTAAAATGGGTGAAATAAACAAAACAATAGAAAAATAAGAAATAAAATAAATGGATTGTAATAACCTTTTGTTTCTCAGTGAAACTCACAAAAACACATAAAATGAAAAAACCCCATGGGGCCGGAAAAAATTACCCTGGGGGAAAGAGCAAAAAAAAAAAAACTGGCCATTTGTAGCCACAAAACCAAATGATGGGTGTTTCCTAAAACAGTTGGTGGGTTTTAGGAAAAATTCAAAAAATCCTTTTTTTAGTCGAAGTGGCAAAAAAAAAATATTGGTATTTACACCGTACAAAACAAAATTTCCATACATTTACCGTCGGGTTCGAAATCTTTAAGGTCATGGAACAATTAAAAGACAATTCGAAAAATTCTGTGCTGTTTAGTTGTTCCCAACTTGAAAAATGCACCACTCGAAGGAATCAAATTTTCCAAAGTTTAAAAAAGCATCCTGGAAAATGACAAAAAAACGGCCCCAATTGGTCATCCCCTTGTTTCAAAGATGGATTGGGGAATCCAAACCAGTACACTTAAAAAAAAAAAAAAAAAAAAAAAAAAGCATTTCCCATTTCTGAATTCTTTTTTTGATTCCCTTGATTGGGCACCCTTTTCCAGAATTTCCCCTGGAAAAAATGGTCCCCACAATTTAAAAAGATCGGTTTAAAGGGATGTGGACAATACAGTCCAAAATTTATGCCAACTGGAAGGAAAATATAAAAAACATTTTAAACTCTTTTTTTAGAATAGTCCAAAGTTTCGGTGGGTCGGGGGTGTGGTCGGACGCAGCAAAAATTTTCGCTTGGGCGCCCAAGCAAAACAATTTGTCGGGGATCCAAAAAGTTTTTCGACATTTTCCATTTTTGTAATGGGTCAAATAAAGACAAATGTTTGCAAGGTAGCAGAAAGCCGAATGCGCCGGAAAAATTTACTGTCACCACGAAAAAAATTTGTTTTGTGTAGGTCCAAATCGTTTTACGAAGCCGATCTATGGACCCAAAACGGGAACCCCACCGTTCCTCCACCACGTGTGGAAGACCACCACAAAGGTATCGGACCTGAACGTCTCCGAAATCGTCCCCTTCTTTTGACCGGGACCAAACGTTTGGTGGATGGAAACAAAAGAAAAATTCATCAATCTTGGGGTGGGGATTTTTTTACCCATTCATTTTTACTCAAACGGAGATCCTGTGATTTTACACCCCCCGCCTCGACGTCGTTATCGATCGAGGTGGCTTTTTGCGACGGACAGTTTTTTACTGTTTTGTTTTCGCCGTTGATCCTGAAAGAATTTAAAAATTTGCCGACATCGACGTATATTACGGAATTATTGGTACGTGGTTTCGGGGTGGGCGGTCCACCATCCAGGGAAGTTTAAATCAACATGACCCCCCCATTCACAATATTAAAACTTTTCATTTTAAAAAAACTGAGGGCTGAAATTTACCGAAGCTCATATTTCTGTACATGCAAAAAAAACAAAAACCAACTAAAACACAAAAAGTTTTACTAATTACAAACGAATTTATTTCGAAAACATTTTAAAAACATTGAAATTGGTTGGGGGATGGAACGACCAAAATGTAGAACAAACTGATTGTCGGGACGGTGTCCCACGTTTTCCCGACTTGGATCGAACCAACGGCGGATATTTTGGGAAAAACTTGTGGTCTCTTTGTTTATTTTCAAAATACGGCTCGAGGAAAAAACATGGCAATTTCCTTTTGCGGAGGTAAAACCCAGAAAAAACTTACGCGTTGGGCAAATGGCTTTCACAAAACGATTTTTCCACGGTTCGAATCGCTTCCCCATTTTTCTCTACTCGTTTAAAATCGCCGGAAGTTTTTTTGGGCGGAAATTTTTAAATTCGCATCTTTTTTTGAGCGGCCCGCGCCCAAAGGAAAAAAATTTCACCCACTACCTGGGGGAATCGTGAAAATAAAATTGGTTTCGCCCCGAGGGGTAACCCTCGAATTTAAAGATGCAGGCCCAATTTCCTCGAAACTTTTCCCTTGGAAACGAAATCGCACCCAAAAAATCGATTAAGGGAACCTGTTACCGGGGTGGGTAAAATTGGCGTTACCATGGTTCCCCCGAACTCGGTCATAATTCGTTTTATCTCGGCCATCGAATAGAAATGGTTTAAACTTTGAAGGAATGATGGTTTGTATTTTAAATAAAAAAAAAAATTTTCCACATTTTAAATTAATCAAAGACTTTATTTTTTCCCGGGGGCAACGATTCACCCAAAATCATTCATCCCCAATACTTTGTGCAATATTTTTGTTGAATTTGTTTATATTAAAAATATATATATATATATTATTATTTTTAAATACCAAATTGAATTTTATTTTTTTACATTTATTTCTGGCAAAATTTCATTTGTTTAATTTTTTTTTTTCACAAACACAATTTTCTTCCATCAAACAGGGGAAGCAAACCAAGCAAACAAGACATTTTGGATTAGAATGTAATTAAATCCCAAATTGGAACCCATTGGTTGATTTTCAAAAAACAGTTTTCTTCTCTTGATCAAATTCCTTCGTAAAATGGAAATGTTCCATGGCGGAGAAAAACCCCATTTTAATCTCGGAACTTTTGCAACCCAAAATGGAAAAAATTTATGCAGAAAAAACCCTTTTGTTATATGGAAGTAAAACGTTCGGCCACAAAGTTTGTAAAACGGGGCCAAACACATTTTTTTTTTGAAATATACGCGGGTTGGCCGTGTTGGGGGCTTGTAATTCGAATAACAACCGCATTACGCAGACTGCTAGTATGGGGGGAGGCGGTCTAGAAAACCAACTTTTAACTTTTCTTCAACGTTTTTTTAACAATATCCATATTAGTTTTTTTTTTTTCCCAAAGTTCGAGGGTAAAAACTTTCGATTGGAGTAAGGTTTATTCTCTCGTTTCTTGTTCTTTGTATGGGGGGGAATATTTTCGCCAGAAACTGGGGGAAAAAAAATCAAAAAACGATCGGAAGGGCAAGACCACTATAGTTTTTCCCCTTCCCCCCACACCCCCCGAAGTGGGGGGCCTTCGAGGAAAAAAACCGGACTTGTTTTGTCGGGACAAAAAAACGCGGCAAAAAAGTGATAAAAAATAAAAAAAAACTACTGCAAAGTTTAAAACTTAAAATACCATCCGTGATGATGGGTTAAGAACAATCATTTCTTTTTTTTTAAATTATGAAATGTTCATAGAGTTGAAAAAATTTAGCAATTCCGAAACCATTGGACTCATAAAATCCAATCAAATAGATTTGGAGACAGTAAACAGTCTTCGCCCAAACTATCCATGTTAGGGTTTTGGAATGATCGAACCCAAATTGGATTGTAAAGTCCTGCCCTTGAGGGGGAGGGGAAAATTAATTGTTGGAGGTTTTTTTTCGAGTAAAAAGTCAATTTTCTGTTTAAACCATCAATATTCGAAGTAAATAAGCCCCACATTATAGACGACCGCGGTTGAAAACAGTTTTTTTTTTTTGAGAATATCTTCTCTTTCCGAACTTTTAAATTGAACGATGATCTTTTGATGAGTTGGGGGAGATTCGTTCAAAAGGGGGAGAGAAGAGGGGAGGAGAGAGAGATATATATATATATATATATTATAATATATTATATAATATTAAATATATATATTTTTATAAATATAATATATTATATACCACACATACGTGTTAAAAAAAAAAAAAAAAAAAACGAAAAAAAAAGAAACCTCTCCCAAAAAAAAAAAATGGGAAGGGTTATGTAGTAAGGGGGTTTTAAAATTTTTTTTTTTTTTGGGTCAGTTCTAAAAAATCAGTGTTTCTGTGAGTGAAGAGCGTGCGATGTAGGCGAATTAAATTTCGCAGGAAAGAAACAAAAATTAATTTTTCAGAGTTTTTTAGGGGGTCGGCGGCCTGAAAAAAGACGATTAAATTTGAAGATAAACAGTCTGCTAAACGAGGGTGGGGGGTTTGGGAACCATACTTTTTTTATTAAAAATTAATTGGTGATCAAGTTCCGATTTGGCCCGATATTCTGATGTATTTCCACCAAGCTTTTCTTTTGTCACACAATTTTCGAAAAAGGATACGAGTGTAATTGTAAATTTCTAAATGGGCAATTTATTTTACTGGCAAAGGGAAAAAAAGGTTCGTACATTCCCCCCGACAAGTGAATTTGAGGAATTGAATTTTACGACCTTGATGAATCATAAATTTCCCCTAAAAGGGTTTTAAAATTTCCCCCAAGGGGATTGGGATCCGATCTTGACGGGAACAACTCCTCACGCTGTTGAACAAACCCGTGTACCGAAAATCAATGCGGAGGGTTTGAAAAACTTGAAAAGAGAAAATTAGCAGAGTTTGCAGGCGAAACCAGGTCGGACGACGAACGAGAACGATCCGATTTGTTGTAAAAAGCTACGATTGATGGATGCCGTTCGGAGTCTTGATGCATCTACTGAAAAACCCCGTGAGATTTTTTGGACGAATGCACGGGGGACAAGTTTTGCAAAACACCGAGATGAAAACTGGGTTCGGATGATAAAACCAATATGACTTACTGTTCCCGACATTGAACCAAAGTTCGTCTCTAAAACATCATCGTCCACCAATTTACTTGGAGGCCGAGGCCAAACAGGGGAGCGCTCCAACATTAAAAGTTCAAACATGAAAATTTTTCCTTAAAAAATACTAAACCCGGCCGCTGAAAAACTGTTTTTGAATTGGACGACCGAACAAAACAATTGGGTTTTTTTCTCTTTACAATGCAAAAAGTACGTAAATGCAACTGCTTGGTACAACGTGTTTTAAAGTTACCGAAGTGTGTATACCGCAAGGGGGACGTGTTTGCCCAAATTTCTTCCATCGGCAATATACCAGGGGCCCTTACGGAGTTTGGGGACTCGAAAACCGTTCCTTGGGATTTTCCCGGTGTCGACCGGGTGATTTATGTACACCGCGGAACTGCCAATTGTGCATTACTTGAAAAGATGTCCGAGACGGGGACAAAAAAAAAAGGATGGGGGGCCAACGAGGATACCCCATCAATGAATCGGAAAAAAAAAACGACGACTTTTAAAAGAGGTTTGAAATTTCTTTGCCAGGTAAATAAAATTAATAAAACAACGGGGCAGTTGTTAAGGAGTGTATGGCTGTCGTTTCGGGAAATGCCATTATTGGGCATTTTTCGAGATATTCAGCTTTCCCATTCTCTTTTTGTCGCAAACCACTTTCTTCAAGCGACCAACCCTTTTTTTTTTACGTTTCATTTTTACGTACGAAAAATTTTTCTCGAGTCGAGATTGTTAACAAGGTCCTACACCAAAATGGTTGGAAATCCCATCCATGTGTCCCCGACCCGGGAAATCGGTCTGGGCCCAAAAAAAAAAAACCCACAGGCCTCACAGTTTAAATATACACGAAGCAAACCACAAAACTATTTATATTCGCACGAAGATTTGGTACTTGTCAAAATCACCCTAAGCTTTGCTCTTTGTTGCAAAATTAAAAAATTATTCCCCTTCCGGAAGTTTTTAAACACGAAGGGGGGACTTTTTTTTGGCATCGTCACCTTTTATCATAATTTTGAAAAACTTTTACATGTCTTACAAAAATTTAAAAAAAAAAAAAAAAAAAAAATCTGATTTATTTCCACATATCTTCGAAAATCTCGGGGGGGCCCCTGGTGAAAATCTTTTTTACCCGAAAAGTGGAAATTAAATCCCTTGGCAGGATGCGGGGTATAAAACCCAATCAAGAGTTTTCATACGAAAAAAACGCATCGGGTTTGGCCCAAAATTTTTGGGAAAACGCCCAATTTTTTAGCGGAATCCAAGGCCCGAAACATTGCCCCCCGTGGAAAATTAAGTAATGAATATGGGTTATGGCAATAACATAAAAAAATAAAATTGCAAGAAAAAACTTTTCTTGTATTTTATTTTTTATTGTGCGGTAACCAACATTTGGCCCTTTCGTCACCTCTTAACTATTACAAATCCAAATAATACATAACTTAAATGATTTTTCTAGTTTTAAAACCAGGGAAAAATTTCTATAACTTTTTTTATGAGTTTAAGGGGATTACAAATTTCTTATGTCGGTAATAACAATTGGAAGGGGGTTGTTGATGAAGGAACATGTCAGGTATTGGGAAAACCCAACCGCACCGACAGAGACCTTTTTTTAACGTCAATCACTTTTATCCAGATTGTTGAAAAACAAAACATATTTTTATGAAATTACAGAGGGAAATTGGGGGTAACAAAAAAATGTATATATTTAAAAAAACACTGGAAAAAAAAATGGGGGAAAAAAAACTAATTGTATTTTTATATCTATGGCACGATAACCTACCTTTTCCTTTTTTTTACCTTTACTACCCGAATCCAATAACACAGTACTTTTTTTGGATTTTTTTCTAGTTTAAATCAGAAAAAAAAAGTAAAAACACTTTTTTTTATACACTGAATTAGGGGGGGGAAAAGGGTGGGAAAAGTGGGACTATAATGATGATTTATTGGGGGCGAGGATGCGGATACCAAACTCTTTAACAAATTCTAATTGGGGGGACGTTGAAAAAATGTTTTCAAATTTCTAGCATTGAAACCAAGTGTCGGGTGATAACAACTGAAAGGGATGGTTGTAACTGAAGGAGTTTGCCAATATTGTTTACTTTCCAAAAAACGAAGAACTACGGGTAATGGAATTATCGGTTAAAATTGAAAAGGGTTATTAGGAAAAAACCAACTACCCAACGGGGACAATAAAAAGAAACATTTTTTTCTTCTCACGCCAACCTAAATTCACCACTACAACAACACAAATAATTATTTTTTTAAATTATAATAATCCCTTGCCGTTTTCCCCATTTCATGGGAAAAGCTTAACTTAAATTCAAATACCTTTAACTTCATTTGGGCTAAAAAACCTTTCCGGGATTTTTATACCCCAGGCTCCCCAGGGGGTTTTACCCGGGGGAAAATTCTGTAAAAAACAATTGTTTGCTCTGCAGCATTAAGTATTTTTATGGGTGGGGGGAGTGGGGGGGGGGGTTTAGCTTCCCCTTTCGCCTCCACAAGCTAACTGGAAGAACCCTGTCTTGGGGTGGGCCAAGGTTTCCTCACAAGGGGGGACCGATCCCACCTCCCGCGCTGAGGGAGTAGTGTTCCAGTGGATATGAAAACCGGCTTTCAGATGCAAAATTTTTTTTTTTCCCTGTGGTTCATCGACAGTTTTTGGGTTCCTGAATTATGTTTTGTTGAAAATGGGAAGAACATAAAAAGACGATCAAAAAAAAAAAATGTAGAAAATTTTTTTTCAAGAGGGCGAATAGGGGAAGCTACAAATAAAACATTTTCTCTCTTTTTTGAATTCGCACAAAAAAAAAAAAGCTATTGTTAAAAAGGTGTGTTTTGGTTTTTGGTGGCACAATTCTAGGTTTTGTGTATGGCACTCTTTAAAGCGTGGGGTTTTTTAAAAAATTGTGTTGGGAGGAGAAAAAAATGTCCTTCATTTGGTTAACAATCCATTTCTTGTAGATATTTGTATTTTAAAAAATTTACAAAAAGTATTTTTTTTCCACATTTGTTTGTTCCAATTTATTTTACATTTATAACGCAATGCACCCGAGCTCCAAACTTTAAATACTGCCACATTACTGCTTTTTAAAAAAACCGAATAAATGGCAAATAATTTGTTGAGATTTTTCATCCTGGGGCATTTTACTAGCAGTTTCTAAAACCAGCAGGATCCAGGGAATTTTCATGATTAAAAAATTTTTCCCTTTTTTTGTTTCTGGGGAGTAGCAGAAAGGAAGATCTTTGTTTTAGTTCAATAATTGGTCGACCAACGGTCCATTTTGTTTTCTTCTTCCCAAAAGTGGAAAAGAGTTGTATTGGGACCCAACCTTTTTCTGTGTTTCAAGTACCACGAATTGAAACTTCCCCCCCCCCTATGGATTTTTTGCAAGAAAAATCTTTTCAGTATATTTGCGATCTATCGTGAAAAAGTCAATTTTTCCTTCAAACGGTTCGTTTCCAAAAAAAAAAAAAAAAAAAAAAAAGGGGGAATTTGGAAAAGCTTTATCTTATCTCATCGGGGACATAGTTTAAAAATTTGGCCGAGGTTAATGTTTAAAACCCGAGTAGGTTAAAAACAACTGAAGGTATTTTTGCCGAACAGTCGGATAAAGTTGGTAATTTTCATCATCTTCAAAAGGGGATTAATTACTCCGCGTTCACCTTTAAATTTGATCGTTGCAATAAAAACCTTGAAGTAGTTTGCCATCAATTTCACCCAAACATTGGAAACATCCCTTAACTTCGAATTATTCTACAACAATGCATGGTAATAACTTTGTTTTGTTCTCTCGGACCCCTTTTGATAATTTTCCCGCAAACGGGGGTTTTTTTCCTCTGGGTTTGTTGGTTGATTTGGTGCTTGAAATAAATAAAATTTCAATGTCTTTGAGCTTCTTCCGTCATCATCACAACATTTCGTAATTTTTTTCGCTTAACTGTTTTTGGGGGGGTCCTTCCCGCCATGAGAATTAGTAAAAAGTATTAGCCCGCTATTGTCGAGTTGACCAGGGGGCTGTGGTTGGGGGTTGCTTGGCTGTTGTTTGGTTCAGTAGTTTTTTACTGGGGGGGATATCCCTTTCGGGGGCCGGGGGTTTCTTCTGAGTGACTGGTAAAGTAACAAAAAAATTTAACCATCCTCTTTCATAGCTGTTAAATCTCGAGCAAAAAAAAAAAAAAAAAAAAAAAAAGAATTTTTTGTTATTTTTTTTTTTTATGCTTTAATTTCAATTTTTTTTTTTGTTCTTTTTTTTTTTTTTTTTTTGTTTCCAATATATTTTCTAAAGCCCCAATGGACTATAGTATTAGGTTCCGCGAGTAAAATTGCACGTTCGCGTGAATTTTTTTTGCGGGGGTCCTTAATTTCGTTTTTCGGGAAAATAGCAAGGTTTTTTTTTTAATTGGGCTTGTACAAAGAAATTTCGGTATTCGGGTTTTTTTTATACACAGGCGTGCTATACTGAATGCATGTTGGGGGGCCCCTTTTGTATGGTCCGGGGTCACTCCCAGCCCCATTTCGAAAACACATATTCGTACATGGGAAGTTTTTTGGGTCGGAATTCCAAGTTTAAAATTTTGGGGGGGGCCCACAGTCACAATTACCGGGGGGGAGTAATCGGCATCACGTTTTTCCGGGGGCATTGATTTATCATCGAAAAGCGCTTTTATTTGGCATGGGTACTCGAAACCGGGGATCCAATTTTCCCAACGAAATCAATTGATTTTGTAACGTGGTCTGATTGCTTGGCGCAAACAATAACGGTTAATCTCCCATCATTCCAACTTTTTCGTCCACAATCCTCTATCCTAAACCGTGCTGGGGTACCATATCGGTTTGTATGTTGTTATTCGTCGCTTCTATCCACTATCCGTTTCCTTTACCAACCAAAACAATCAGGGTTTGGGGAACCGAACCCTCCAAAAAAGGTGCGGGATGGGGCGTGGAAGGCAAATGTATTTGGTCATCCACGTAAAATTTATTTTATCCAGGATGGGGATTACAAGCGACCTGGCTTTCCGAAGGTATACGGGTGGGGGCTCCTGGGAATTACGACATTGAATTGATGGATTGTTTCGGTCGGAAAAATAAAATGTATTAGGGAAATTTTCAACCATTGGTTTGTCGTTAAAAAATCGAGGTCCCAAGATACGGGCTCTTTTTTCTCACCTAGGTAATGGCTGAATGGGGCATTTATTTTTGTAGAAAAACAAAATTTCTTTTTTTTGCCCTTTTTTTCGCCCTTTCATCTGCACTCACATTCTCCCTTCAACCACGATGGTCGGAAAGTTGTTTCGAAAAAAAACCAGTCCAACCCGTGTATGTAAATTCCTTTACCAATTCTAGGTATTTTTCGAGGAGAAATTGGATCCTGCCCTGCACACCAACGATTTTGCAGAGGGGGGAAACTTGAAAACAATGAACAGTTACAAAAAAAAACAATCAAAAAATTAAAAAATACGGGGTATTTATTTTCTTTGTATAATTGTTCAAAAAAAAGCTTATGTTTATATTTAATCGTTTATTTTTCCCAATTGCAAAACATTTTTTCCCCTTCCTTCAAAACTGAATTTCTTTTTAATCAATCGTGATTTCAATCCTCCAGTCGTTTGGGAAATCGTTTTTTTCGAATTCCTCTGCCGACTTTGTTGTTGGCTAGTTTTGTCAACGGTTAGTAAAAATCTGGGCCCTACCAAGTCTTCCAAAATCTTTTCCGGGGACAAATCGCGAACTTTCATAATCAAAACTATAAAAGCCCTATTTACCATGGATGAAGATGGTTTCTCGAATTTCCATGATAAGCTCGATGATGGTAATCTATTTGATTCTATGGGGGTTGTCTGTACTTTGCCCTTTTTCATCTATGGGAATTGTGTCTTCCGCAATGGCCATCGCAAGTATCCTTGTATTCAAAAAATTTTTTGCCCGCATCCTTTTTCCTCAAAACAACCCCCTGCTTTATTATCCCTTGTCGGGGAAAGAAAAACAAAACTTTTTTTTTTATCAATATATAATTAAATATTCCACAATTCTTTTATATGTGTTGCGAGGGTAAATTTCCTTATATATATTATAAAAATTTTAAAATTTATATTTATATAAGAAAAGAGAAGGAGGAAGGAAAAGGGAGAGGGAGGGGGAGAGGGAGAAGGGGGAAGGGGGTGGAATTAAAAAAAAGAAAGTAACTAAAAATTTTTAAAAAACTTATTTTTCATCTTTATTTTATTTTATAAAATACATACACTTTTTTTATTTGCATTTCGGTCGGCGACAAAGTGTTTGCCGCCCCGGGGAAAGAGGAACATGGGCATCCAGAGGGGTTTTCCCTTTTTTCGTTTGGACTGTAGGATTCACTTTGATGGTTTTTGGTGGTCGGGTGTGGGGTAATGGTGGATGGCAGGTGGTGGGCGATGAGAAGATTCCCAATCCCGAGGGTGGCCTCGCCCATATTGTAAAATTCATATCTTTTTTTCATTCTGTCGCAAAACAAATCGTTTTAACTATCAATGGGTGGGGCATTTTTCCAGTAGTTTGAGCCATAATGAGATCCCTTTTCTCGGCCTTTTGAATGCCGAATTCCTCGATTTCCCAACTGCCCAAAAGGTATTCTTCCCTCCTGTTTGTTTTGAATTTTACAATTCCATTAACAGGCGTATATTCGATGGGTTTGAATGCCAGCCCTGAAAAACGATTCTTAAAACAAAAACCGAAAAGCTTTTGGGGGTAATTTCGCCCGCCGGCCAGGCCGACATCGACATTGGTCAACTTGGGCTTGGTTGAATTTCAACGTCGTGAGTCGCCTTCCAAAGTCTTTCCCCAAAGGCCGCTTCTTTCCCACTACCGTGGGACCAAATGGATGTTTGAACCGTGCAGGAATGATGAGGCCCCCATGGTGTGAGAACCAAATTTGTTTTCTACCAACGACAATTTATAAAATGCTTCCGCCAAAGCAAAAAAATAATTTTTTTAAAAATTATTTTTTTTTTTACCAAAGAGGGGAAAAAAGTGATAATTGGTAATTCCCCCCCCCCCCCCCCCCCCTTTTTTTTTTATAAACATTTTTCCCCTCTAATTTTTATTCTTGATCATGGCAATGTTTGGGAAAAGATTTTTTTAAATTTCTTCTTGTTGGGACGATAGAGGTTTGTTTTGGAAATTTCCCGTAAAATTTTGTTTTCGGGCCCCCTTCATTTCCAACATGACCAAAACGATTTAAAAAAAAACCGGATTCGGTCTGAAAACTCGTACAGGGTTAACCGTCGTTTTTGAAAATTACCCCCGAGAATTGATTATATGTAAAATTAAGTTTGGCAAAAAAATTTCCGAGTTGATTGGTCCATAATTGGGTTGATTTCTTCTTTTTTTGGAAAAACTATTTATAACTCTAATTCGATTTGGGGACTCACTAATGTCATCTTTTACGATTCATCTTCAGCTTTTATTTTTTGCAAATTGGGACACAAAAAATAATTTTGACATTATTGCGAAAAATTTGTTTTTATATTGCTCCCGGGGAAACTTTCGGGATCGTTGGAAAAATTTCTCAAGGGGAATTTCGCTAAAGAGGTCGTATGGTTAAATTCAGGGCCATTTGTGAAATAAATTCATTACACAATTCATTAGAGAAAGGGAGTTTTAGGCTCAATGTTAAATCAATCAAAAAAGGGTTCTTCTATTTCCCTCTTCGAAAATTGGGGGAAAAAGGGCAATTTTTCCTCCAACTGAAAAATTGGGGGCCCCCCTCCCAAAAGCTTTTCGAAAAAAAGCCCCCCTTGAAAACCCAGGGATTCCGTGAAAAAACAAAAAATTTTCTTTTTTAAACAAGTATGGAAAAAATAAAAAAATGAAATGCTCGAGATACAAAAATTTTAAAAAACCCCCGGGCATTTTTGGGTTTGTTTTACTTATTTTATATACTCAAGATAATTTTCAAAAAAAAAAAACCCTTCGTTTTTGAGTAATTAAAAAAGTTACAAAAAAAATATTTTTTTAAAAAAAAAAAAATAAAAAAAAATTTTTTTTTTTTTTTTGGGTTTATATTTTTTTATTCGGTATTTATAGATTTTTTTTTTGTTTTCTTTTTTTTTGGGGGGGAACAATTTTTATTTTGAATTTTCCCCTTTTTAAAAAAAAAGTTTTTTTTTCGTGGCAAGTTTAAAAAAATTTTTTTGTCAAATTTTCCAAAAAAATTCTTTTTTTTTCAAAACAATTTTTTTGTACATAATTAACGAAATCAAAGGTAATTTTTTATTTTTTTTGCCCATTCCTTTGGGAAAATTGAAAAAAAGTCCTACATTTCAACTTTTAAAACCTCCTTTTTTTTCCAAAAGATAGTCTCAAAAAAAAT